>PVJI01020871.1:0-28138 GCA_004026765.1 Micronycteris hirsuta | reverse complement strand
CTGGTGTAGCTCAGTGGATTGAGCGCGGGCTGGGAACCAAGCGGTCCCGGTTCGATTCCCAGTCAGGGCACATGCCTGGGTTGCGGGCCAGGTCCCCGTGAGGGCCATGTGAGAGGCAACCATACATTGCTGTTTCTCTCCCTCTCTTTCTCCCTCCCTTCCCCACTCTCTAAAAATAAATAAAAATAAAATCTTTAAATGTACAGAGACAAGAATGTGGACACCTTCCCTATATGTCTCAGGTGAAGATTGGTTTCTGGTTTATCCACCATCCCCAAAATAACTGCTAAGTACAGGTTTCCATTCCAGACTATTTTTCTCATTCCCCAAGACACTCAGTCTGTGAGTCTGGCCACTACTCCACCCACCTGCATTACAATTAACTCGTCCAGAAGGACTCACAGTTTCCCACAGCCCCAAATATCCTGGATTGGGCTATTTACCCTTGAGTGCTCTCCCCTAGAGTCCCACTGCCTCTCCCCTTCTTTTACTTATTCTGTAGGTCTTACTCACTACCTTCCTTATGTTATGGTGGCTTCTAGACTATCATTCTATGGATTGGTGTGTACTGCTCGTACTAGTGTCCCCACTACTTACCCACGGCCTTCCTCTGAGCCAATGTTTAATTAATGATTGTGGGAGAAACGAGCCACTTAGCAGGGGTCTTATTTAATCAAATTTAATTTCTCTTAAATTTTAATTAATTTTAAATAAGCCAAGCATATCCAGGTATACATCTTTTAATTTTATAGACTGAAACAATGAAAGGGATAAAGGAAGGCCAGAATTAATTTTCTAAAACTTTTTTCTGTATTTCTTGTCCCCATCAATTTTACTTCTGACTTCTTTCACATTTCCAAGGAAACCTTTTTTTTTTTTAGAGATTTGATTTATTTTCAGAGAGAGTAGAAGGGAGAGAGAAAGAGCAATGTATGGTTGCCTCTCACATGGCCCTCACAGGGGACCGAGCCCGCAACCCAGGCATGTGCCCCGACTGGGAATCAAACCGGGACCCTCTGGTTCCCAGCCCGCGCTCAATCGACTGAGCTATACCAACCGGGCCCAAGGAAACCTTTTTTAATACCATGCTATCTTGTTCTACATCACAAAATAAGATGGAAGGTTTCCCAATTTGTTTTATAAAATAAAAAAAACTGCAGAGAATCTTGAAAGCATCAAGAGAAAAACAACCTGCTATGTACAAGGGACCACATCCCCGCAGCCCCATAGGACTATTGGCAGATTTTTCAGCAGAAACTTTGCAGGCCAGAAGGGAGTGACACAATATATTCAGTGTTGAAAGAAAAAAAAATCTTTCAACCTTGACTATTCTTCCCAGAAAAGTTATTCAGAATTGAAGGAGACATCAAATTTTATAGACAAGTAAAAGCTAAAGGAATTCATCACCACTAGACTGGCTTTACAAGAAACACTAAAAACACTTCTTTTAAGCTGAAAAGAAAGGGTGCTAGTTAGCAACAACAAAATATATGAAAGTATAAATCTCAGTTATAAATGTAAATATACAGTAAAGGTAGTGGATTAATCACTTATAAAGCTAGTATTAAAGTTAAAAGACAATAGTAGTAAAAATAACCCTAAATACAAGATAGTCAAAACACTCACTACTTAAACTGTGTAAACAGCAGTATATTTGTGACCAATGTCATTTGTAAATTTAGAACTTGAAATCAAATAAATTTTTCATTAATAAGAGCAACATCTGAGAAATGCCAAAAAGAAATAAAAAATCTCCAAACCATCCTTAACACAAAGATGTTATATACTAAATTCACCAATCCCCATTCTGCCTCTCAACCACTTAAAACAATGACTGCTCATTTCCAAAACAGTGAAAAATGTGCCTCATACTTCACTTAGGGCAACAGAAACTGCCAAAGGTGGCTCTAGAATAGGCCCAGACCCTGGTCCTGGCTGCCTCATTGTCACTGACAAAAAGTCTGGCTTGGGATCTCTCTTTCTCATCTCTCAAAGCCTTCTGATACAAGATAGGAAAGGCCATGGGTATGGTATCATTGACCTTGGCCAAAATCTCCAGGACTTTCATCTTGCTGGCTTCATCATAGGCTCTGGGACCTCACAGGAATTTGTAGCATGCAGGATCACTGTTGAGCACCTGCCAGTACACCAGGTACCGTTCCTGCACCCAATCTTTCACGATGAGCTTCCTAGGCTCTCCATAGATGAAGTGCTCTTTCCCATCATACACCCCCATAACACTCAACACTTCCCAGATATCCTCCTTGGGGGCACAGTTGCCATCAATGAATATCACACCCAGAATATTTATCAAGAGTCCAATCTTGGGCACGCTCTGCTTATCATTCAACATCCCATTTTAGGTGAGGCCCAAGGTTGACCAGGACATAGGAGTGGCTGATAGGATTCATTTCCTTCACATCAATGCCAAAGACCAGCTGCATGCACTCAGATGTCTGGTTTAAGATCACAGGAAAGTAGTCCTTGTACTCTTTGATGACACTACTTAACATTTCTGCTTTTCTGATTGGTTCATTTGTTTTACATTTGAGGAGCAGGAACTCCACCAGAGCATCCACCTTATTCTCTATGGCATCTCTAAGCAAGGGCCCAATGTCTAGCAGAGTCTTCGAAGTGCTTGGTTCCTCCTCTTCCTGACAATTAGAGTCCTGGTATGATTTGATTGATGGAGTGACTTCCATGACAATGGGAGAGAAGAAGGCTCTCTGAGGAAACCGGAGGGGACACAGTGCCCTAGAAACAGCAGCAAATACCTTCATCATTCCTGTTATCTGACAATGGCAGAAAGAAAGAGGGGAAGAAGAGGAAGAGGAGGAAGAGGAAGAGCAGGAGCACAAGGAGCATGAGGAAGAAGAGGAAGTAAAGGAAGAGAAAGAGGCAGAGGAAGAGGAAGAATAGGATGGGGAGGAGGAAGAGGAAGAACAGGAGCAGTAGCAAGAGGAGCAGGATGAAGAGGAGGTAGAGGAAAGAGAGGATGAAGAGGAAGAAGAGGAGATGGAAGAAGAGGAAGAGGAGGTAGAGAAAGGTGAGGGGGAAGAAGAAAAGGATGGAGAGGAAGAGCAGGAGCAGGAGGGAGCAAAGTAGGTGGCCTCCTCTTCCTTAGTTTCAGGAATCTGTGCATCAAAGAGGCCCTGTGCCTCACTTTGGGACTGAGAGCCTTCCTCAAGTATGTAGCACAAACACTTTGGAGTAGGAAGCATGATAACTCCTGGCTAGAATGTGAGCAGGAAGTGGGCAATGAGATCCACAGGCCTGGGGAAGAGAGGAAGTGTGGGTGGCTTCAGCTGACAAACATACCCTTTGCAGCTCTAACAAAGGTAATGCACAGGTCTTCTCTTTAGGGGTGCTTTTGGACCTCACAGAGGTCTCTCCTCCCAAGTAGTCTGTTCTCTATGATCTTGAATGAGGAGGTGAGATGGCTCTTCAGGGTAATTCCAGCATTTCCAGGGTTCTGAGGCTGACCACGGGGTGGGATAGGATTGGGCGCTGTGATGCCACTTCTGTTTTGAGATGAGGGAGATCCTGGGGACACATTCAGGTCACGCACCTTACCTTGATTGCTGGCACTGCCTGGGCCTCCTCTGCTCTGTGACCTGCAGTCATGTGCATCAGACCAAGGCCTTTACCTCCCAATTTCTGGAGCCCCTGTAAGAGGAAATGAGGTATCATCTGAGGGTGGAGACTGCAAACACAATCCTGGGCCCCCAGTGTTAACAGGACAGGTGGGTCAGACTCTGTGGTGTTACCTTTGTTCTGGGGTGTGTAGTGTACTCCATGCTCACTCAAGGTCCTTACTTTACTTTTGGCAGGATCCGGGGTCCACTCCTCTGCTGGCCTGAGGCAAAACTCTCAGAACAAGATCATATACCCCTGAGGCTGAACAAAAGGAAGTGAGGTAGCCCTACATCTAGCCACACCTGCCCAGCACTGTCAGGGGAACAGCAAGGGGTGTCCAAATACCATGGAGTCCATCTGTCCTGGGATGTGGGATCTGCTCAGTCCTCACCATGATGCCTGTTAGGGCTTCCCTCTGTTTAACTGAGGCCACCTTCATTAAACAAAGATCTCACATTTATGTAAGACCAAAGATGAAAATGAGGAGCAACTAATGCAGCTACACCACTTTGGATCCTCTCATGGCTGACAGTAGGGGAAGGGAGGGCTAGGTTTTTGTATATTCTCCTGTAGGTTCACTCAATCTTCTCTCAGTCTTTACCATGATTCCCCCAAAGGCCTGGGCCTCCTCACTCTGCCTCCATGAATACAGGCCTCTGTGGTTAAACCTCACCTTCCTCAGATGCTCAAACAGGAAGTTAGGAAACATTACATTCAAAATCCCTTCCCCATCCCAGCCTGAAGCTGCCCAGAATTGATAGCAGGGAACCATTTCTGTGAAATCCCTTTTGTTGTGGGGTCCAGGGTCCCATCATCCTCCCTCTGTGTTCTCACCTTGATTCCCACAAGGACCTGGGCCTTCCCTCTGCCAGCCTGAGCCACTTTCTTCATACCAAGCCCCAGTCTCTCTTACATCAGGATGCAGAAGTCAAGAAACATCCCTGTGGTCATCCTGCACTGGGGCCTCCCAGGATGACTCTACTTTTAGGTCCAGGTTTGTTCTGTCCTCCCTGTCCATCTTGGCACAGCCTGAGTCCTCCTACTGCTGTCCTGGAGCCCTGCTTCTTCCTTATACCAAGCCTTCAAAGTCTCTCACACCCCAAAGGGATGGTCAAAAAACTGCATGTGGTCCTCCCACCCTATGGCCTCCTAGGAGTGAGTGTTCTGGGGTCCAGGGTCCCTTAGTCCTCCATCTGCATCCTCACTTTAACTCCTGGCTGGACCTGGACCTCCCCTCTGTGTACCTGAGGCCCTGCTCCTTATACCAATTCCCCAGTCTCTCTCAGACCTGAATGTGGAAGTAAAGAAATGCTGTGTGTGACCATCCTTCCATGGGGATTCCCAAGGCTGACAGCAGGAGAGGGCTTCTGTGGGGTCCCCTTTGTTACGGGATTCAGGGTTCCTCCATCCTCCCTTAGAATTCTCATGTTGACTCTGACATATTCTTGGCCTTTCCTCTGATGATCAGAGGCCCTACTCCTTCCATCGAACCCCAAATCCTCTTAGAAATGTATACAGAAGTTAGAACACATCACTTTTGGCCATCCCACCCTCTGGCGCTCACAGATATGATTTGCTTCTAGTGTCCAGCATCCCTCATTCTCTCCTCAGTGTCCTCACCTTGACTCTGGAAGGGCACAGTCTGGCCGTCTTCGAATCTGAGTTCCCATTCCTTATATCAAATCTCCAGTCTCTGAGACCTGGATGCGGAAGTAGTGTGTCATTATCGCACCTTGAGGACTTTCAAGCCTGATTCTGTTCTGGGGCCCACGGTCCCTCATTCTCCTCTCAGTATCCTCACCTTGACTGTGGCAGGACACGACCCTACCCTCTTCAAATTTGAGGTCCCATTCCTTATACCAAATCTCGAGTCTCTGAGACCCGGATGTGGAAGTCATGTGCCCTTATCACACCCTGAGGCTGCTCAAGCCTGATTTGGTTTGGGGTTCAGGGTCCCTCTGCCCTTCCTCATATTCCTCACCTTGAGCCCTGGCAAGTTCTGGGGTTTTCTATCTGTTGACCTAAGGCTAGACTCCTCAGATCAAGGCTTCACCGTCCTGAGTCCTCTGGGAGACGCCAGTGGACATCACATCTGGCCACTAAGCCTAGCAATTCCCAAGGAGGATGGTAGGGGTTGAGATGGATTCCATACAGTCCTTTAGTCCTCCCAGTGATCTGCACTTTGACAAGGCCTGGGCCCCCAGCCTTCTACAGATACGAGTCTGCACTCCTCAGACCAAGACTCTGACTCCCCAAATTTCCTAAGGAGGTGGTGGGGGAAAGCTGGAGGTACAAACATGAAGCCCAGCTTCTGGAATTTAAATACCTGCCTCATTCACCTTATACTGTTAAAACTTAAGTCTAGGTACTATACATACTAAGGTGAACATCACCCCAAGATTGAAAAAAGTCTAAGATAACCAGTTGAGTAAATCTTTTCAGTGAAGACAACCTAAAGGCGGTTATTTGAACCTTGAAAGGGGAAAACTGAGGAAAGTGCTCCCCACCTCTGCCCCACCATTGACAGTGGGGAAAGGAAGTAAGATGAAAAATTTATCTGGCAGTAGCTAAGAAGTGAGTGGTTTTAAAGGTGCATAAAAGCAACCTGTAAAACAGAAGTAGGATGATTCACACCTCCACAGAGACAGCCACGTTACCTTGAAACAATTTTAGATAAGACATACAAAAGCCAGGTAGTGGTGAAGGGTGAGAAAGAAAAATGCACTACTGAAATAGGTGGTCTTGGGGAAAGGTTTATAGAAAGCATCATGTACTTATCAGGTGACCCACTAGAATTAAACATGGAGTCAATCCGTTTGAGAAGGCTCTTTAGGAGTACTAAAGAAATGCCCCTTTTCTCCTTCCACAGCATCCTGTCCTCGTCACCTCCCACCCCCATGGAGGTGTCAAGATGGCACTTTGTGATGTCTAAGTTTCTCTCCCACTGTTACCATTAGCTGGAGGAGAGCCTTGCTGACTAATTAAAGCTTACAGGGTGTGGCCCCTCATTGTCCTAGAGAAAAGTATATATTCAAGAGGCCAGGGGTAGACCCCTGGGAAATTTTGACATGGTGAAAGTCACCAGGAAACTACAAACTCCTAGCACAGTTATGAAATAACCAGCCCCAAGTACCAAAAGAAGGTAAAAGAGGAAGAAGCCCTGTCAACCCAGGTCCAGTGTCAAGGATAAAAGGACTACACCCAAACTTTTCCTCCTCTTCTTTAGTGACACCTCCCAAACACTCCATTTTATTGCCTAGCAAACCCCATTCTCAGCAAACACTTTTCCTCATGAAATTTTTTTCCCATCCATTCCCCACCATCTTCCCCCAAACCAATGTCCTTCTCTGCTCACCTTGTTGTCCGTCCATGTGCCCAAGAAAACTGTGGAGGTAAAATGATGCCTGTAAGGGAGTTCAAGGACAAAAGACCTTTTCAAATATTTCCACACCTTCAAGAAAACCTAAGAAAGCTGGAAGGCTAACATTATGTGGCCACTGTCACAGGCCGAATGAGGAACTAAATAAAAATGAGTCAGAACAAGATCAAGACAACATAGAAAAATTCACCACCTCAAGTGATGATCCAGGCAGCCAGTAACTTCAGGGCAAGGCCAAAGACCTCAGCACTATCTGTGAAGTCTCTGAAGTCTAGCCCCTGAGAAATGGCCAACAGTGTGGAAGTTAAATCTTACACCTACAGAGTACACCAATAATAGTAATTAAAATTGATAAGTTGTGAAAAGGCATGGGTGGGTGTGTCTTTATGAGTTCTCTGAATGTGAGGAGGGATGAAGGAAGATAAGAGGCATGTGTATAAGAAGGTGGGAAGGTGGGCTTCTGAAGATTTGGGGGCTCAAAACAGAAGGTCCACAGTTGGCCAAACATGAAGGATAAGGACTAGGTGAGGTCTGAGCACTGAAGATAAACAGCAAAAGGTTATACTTTATCCCATAGACAAGGACAAGAACTTGGTGCTTCTTACTGTGTGTGTTTTAGGGGAGCAGGGCAAGATGTCAAGGTGTGTATTGCAAGAACTTAATGGAGTGATGTGTGTGTGGCAGTAACCCCCAAAAGACAGACAAATATATTACCTCTAGATGACTTATCTTATAGTTTTATTTGTTATGCCCCACCCTATGCTGTAAGCAAGTGAAGGTCCTCAAAATGAGCAAAAATATCAAGTTAAAAGTCAAGGACAACACCCCCAAGCACCAAAATAATGGTGTTGAGATACCTGAATCCAACACTGACTAGGCTAATTTTTTGTTAAGAAACTTGTGGTAGTGTAATGCATTCCTAAAGCAGGTAATGGGAGTGGTTCACTCCCAGTGCAGGCAGTAAATTGCAGAAAAATTATTGTATTTATTAGGGTTATATTGGCTAACAAAATTATATAAGTTTCAAGCATACAACTTTATAATATATAATCTATGTATTGTATTGTGTGTTCACCACCCCTAGTTAAGTCTTCTTCTATCATATTTATCTCCCTTTACCCTCTTGTACATGTTCCCACTCCCTTTCCCTCTTGTAATCACCATACTATTGTCTGTGTCTATATTTTTGTGTGCTTAATTCCTTCACCTATTTTATCCAGCCTCCTTAGCTCCCTTCCCTCTGACAGCTGTCAGTCTGTTATCTGTATCTATGAGTCCATTTCTATTTTGTTTGTATATTTTGTTAATTAGATTGCACATATCAGTGAAATCATACAGTATATGTCTTTCTCTGACTGGCAATTTCACTTAGCAAAATACTCTATAGGTCCATCCATGCTATTGCAAAGGTAGTATTTCCTTCTTTTTTTTTTTTTTACAACTGAGTAGTATTACATTGTGTAAATGTACTACAACTTTTATATCCATTCATCTACTGATGGACACTTGGGCTATTCCAAATCTTGGCTATTGTAACACTTCAATGAAGATAGGAGTGTATATATTTTTTCTTTCCTCCCCTCCACCCCACCCCATCCAAACCCATCTCGCTCCATTGCTGCCACCCTCCCTCTTGGTTTTGTCCATGTGTCCTTCATAGTAGTTCCTGAAAACCCTTCACCCCACAGTCCCCTCCCTGTCCCCTCTAGCTATTGTTAGATTGTTCTTAACTTCAATGTCTCTGGTTATATTTTGCTTGCTTTTTTCTTTTGTTGATTATGTTCCAGTTAAAGGTGATATCATATGGCATTTGTCCCTCACCACCTGGCTTATTTCACTTAGCATAATGCTCTCCAGTTCCATCCATGCTGTTGAAAAGGGTATAAGCTCCTTCTTTCTCTCTGCTGTGTAGAATTCCATTGTGTAAATGTATGATAGTTTCCTGATCCACTCGCTTGCTGAAGGGCACTTAGGTTACTTCCAGCACTTCAATATTGTAAATTGTGCTGCTCTGAACGTTGGGGTGCATAGATTCTTTTGGATTGGTGTTTCAGTGCTCTTAGGGTATAATCCCAGCAGTGGAATTGCTGGGTCAAAAGGTAGCTCCATTATCAGTTTTCTGAGGAAGTTCCACACTGTCTTCCACAGTGGCTACACCAGTCTGCATTCCCACTAGGGTGCCCTTTTATCTGCATCCTTTCCAACATTTGTTTGTTGCTTTCTTTATGATGGCCATTCAGAAAGGTGTGAAGTGGTATCTCATTGTGGTTTTATTTTTTTCCTTTTATTGTTATTCAATTACAGTTGTCTGCAAAATCTCCCCTCCCCTCCCCCGCCAATCCCGCCTCCCTTCCCTGCCTCCATCTCCACCCTTGGATCTGTCCATGTGTCCTCTATAGTGGTTCCTGAAGAACCTTCTCCCCATTGTCCCCTCCACCCTCCCCTGGCTATCATTAGGTTGTTCTTAATTTCAATGTCTCTGGTTGAACTTTGCTTGCTTTTTTCTTTTGTTGATTATGTTCCAGTTAAAGGTGAGATCATATGGTATTTGTCCCTCACTGCCTGGCTTACTTCACTTAGCATAATGCTCTCCAGTTCCATCCATAATGTTGCAAAGGGTACAAGCTCCTTCTTCCACTCTGCTGCATAGAATTCCATTGCATAAATGTACCATAATTTCTTGATCCACTCATTTGTAGATGGGCACTTAGGTTGCTTCCAGCACTTGGCTATTGTGAATTGTGCTGCTATGAACATTGGGGTGCATAGGTTCTTTTGAATTGGTGTTTCAGGGTTCTTAGGGTATAACCCCAGTAGTGGAATTGCTGGGTCGAAAGGCAGTTCCATTTTTAGTTTTCTGAGGTAGTTCCATACTGTTTTCCACAGTGGCTGCACCAGTCTGCATTCCCACCAACAGTGCAGTAGGGTTCCCTTTTCTACACATCCCCTCCAGCAGTTATCTGTTGCTTTGTTGATGATGGCCATTCTGACTGGCGTGAGGTGGTATCTCCTCATGGTTTTAATTTGCATCTTTCTGATGGCTAGTGATGCTGAGCATCTCTTCATATGTCTCTGGGCCCTCTGTATGTCCTCTTTTGAGAAGTGTCTGTTCATGACTTTTGCCCATTTTTTAATTGGGTTTTTTGTCTTCCTGGAGTGGAGTCATATGAGTTCTTTATATATTTTGGAGATCAAACCCTTGTCTGAGGTATCATTGGCAAATACGTTTTCCCATATGATTGGCTGTCTTTTTATTTCAATACTGTTTTCTTTAGCCATGCAGAAGCTTTTTATTTTGATGAAGTCCCATTTGTTTGTTCTTTCCTTTATGTCCCTTGCTCTAGGGGACATATCATTGAAGATGTTGCTGCGTGGAATGTCTGAGATTTTCCTACTGTTGTTTTCCTCTAGGACTTTTATGGTGTCACGACTTATATGTATGTCTCTTATCCACCTTGAATTTATTTTTGTGAATGGTGTAGGTTGGTGCTCGAGTATCTTTTTTTTGCATGTAGCCATCCAGATTTCCCAACACCATTTGTTGCAGAGGCTACTATTACTCCATTTTATGCTGCTGCTCCCTTTGTCAAAAATTAATTGGCCATATAGACTTGGGTTTATTTCTGGGCTCTCTATTCTCTTCCATTGGTCTATCTATCTGTTTGTATGCCAGCACCAGGCTGTTTTGATTACAGTGGCCTTGTAATACAGTTTGATATCAGGTATTGTGATCCCTCCAACTCTGCTTTTCTTTCTCAAAATTGCCGCTGCTATTTGGGGTCGTTTATGGTTCCATATAAATTTTTGAAGTGTTTGTTCTATATCTGTGAAATATGTCATTGGTCCTTTGATAGCGATTGCATTGAATCTATAAATTGCTTTGGGTAATATGGAAATTTTGATTATGTTGCTTCTTCTGATGCATGAGCATGGTATATGTTTCCATTTTTTTGAGTTTTCCCTGATTTCTTTCTTCAGTGTTGTGTAGTTTTCTGAGTATAAGTCATTTACCTCCTTGGTTAGGTTTATTCCTAGGTATTTTATTGTTTTTCTTTCTATATAAAATGAGATTTTTTCCCTGATTTCTGCTTCTGCTGTTTCATTGTTGGTATACAAAAATGTCATTGATTTTTGGATATTGACTTTGTATCCCGCTGTTTTGCCAAATTCATTTATTAGGTCGAGTAGTTTTTTGGCGGAGTCTATAGGATTTTCTATGCACAATATCATATCATCTGCAAACAATGACAGTTTTCTTTCCTCCTTTCCAATTTGGATGCCTTTTATTTTCTTTTCTTGTCTGATTGCTGTAGCTAAAACTTCCAATACTATGTTAAATAGAAGTGGTGATAGTGGACAACCTTCTCTTGTTCCTGACCTTAGTGAGAAAGATTTTAGTTTTTGCTCATTGAATAAGATGTTGTGTGTAGGTCTCTCATATATGGCCTTTATTCTGTTGAGGAATGCCCCCTCTGTTCCCACTTTTCTGCGTGTGTTTTTCATAAATGGGTGCTGTACCTTATTGAATACTTTTTGTACATCTATTAATATGATGATGTGATTTTTGTCTTTGCTTTTGTTTATGTGATGAATTACATTTATTGATTTGCAAATATTATACTAGCCTGTTATCCCTGGCATGAATCCCACTTAATCATGGTGTATGATCTTTTTAATGTATTGCTGAATGCGGTTTGCCAATGTTTTCTTGAGGATTTTAGCATCTATATTCATCAGCGATATTGGCCTGAAGTTTTCTTTCTTTGTTGTGTTTTTATTGGGTTCTGGGATTAGGATATGATCTTGGTTTCATAAAAAGAGTTGGGGAGTTTTCCATCATTTTGGATTTTTTGGAATAGTCTGTGAAGGATAGGGGTTAGCTCTTCCTTAAATGCTTTGTAGAATTCTCCTGTGAAATCATCTTGTCCAGAGCTTTTGTGTGTCATGAGTTTTGTGATTACTGCTCCAATTTCGTCTGCTCTTTTTTGTCAGTTCAGGCTTTCTGCTTCTTCTTCATTGAGTTTTGGAAGATTATATTTTTCTAGAAATTTGTCGATTTCACCTAGGTTTTGAAATTTCTTGTCATACAGTTCTTCGTAGTAGTTTCTTACAATCCTTTGTATTTCTGTTGCATCAGTTGTAATCTCTCCTCTTTGATTTCTGATTTTGTTTATTTGGGTCCTGTCTCTTTTTTTCTTGATGAGCCTGCTTGAAGACTTGTCAATTTTGTTTATTTTCAAGGAACCAGTTCTTGGATTCATTGATCCTTAGAATTGTGTTTTTAGTCTCCATGTCATTTAATTCTGCTCTGATCTTGGTTATATCCTTCCTTTCTCTGGGTTGTCTTTTTTGTTTTTCCTAGGTTCTTGTAGGTGTAGAGTTAGGTTGTTTGTTTTAAATGTTTCTATCTTTCTTAGGTAGATCTGGATGTCTATGAACTTCCCTCTCAGGACTGCTTGTGCTGTGTCCCACAAGTTTTGGGTTGTTGTGAGTTCATTTTCATTTGTTTCAAGAAGCTTTTTAATTGTTTCCCTAATCTCATTATTGACCCATTTGTTGTTTAATAGCATGTTATTCAATCTCCATGATTGTTGCGGATTTTGTCCCGCAAAATCCGTGGGGGACTGCTACAATTGCGTGAATGAATCTCACCCAGAGACACGCTTGGAGAAAGGAGTACGGTTGCCACGGGTCATTCCCTCCATCTTGGAAAAGCCCCGGGCATAGCTCAGCCAGGCTTTTTATTAGAAGTTTTAGGACACATTTACATTGTATTGATTATTCATGAACTTATGTAGAATCAGGGGTTTACAACGAGGACATGCAGATACAGGGGACAGATAAGCAGGAGGTTTACTCAGTAAGGTAAACATTTGGGGTACAGAGCATTAGGTTGCAAATTCAGGTCCGGTAGCAGACAGGACCGGGGTAGTACATTAAACAGGAGACAAGTAAATTGAGGGTAAGCTAGCTAGGGCTGTTAACTCTCAGGACCATAAAACATTGAGACAGAGAAGAATTTCATGGATTCATTACCTTAAGTCTCTTGACTCCAGGAGGGAGAGACTCAGCAAGTCAGAGAATTTCTTAAGAAACATTTTTGCTAAATTCCCATTAGAGAATTCTTTTTCCACTGACATGGATCAGCTGGCCCACACAGGAGGGTTTCTTCACGCGAGCTGTGCTCAGATGCGGAGATTCCCGGGGTGGTATTTCTCCATGTGTGTGCAAAGAACTCCTGCCACACATGATTTTTAGTGTTTTGGGTTTTTTCCCTTGGGGTTGGTTTCTAATTTCAGTCCCTTGTGGTCAGAGAAAATACTTGATATGATTTCAATTTTCTTGAATTTCTTGAGGCTTGTTTTGTGTTCTACTGTATGGTCTATCTTTGAAAATGTTCCACTTGCATTTGAAAAGAGTGTGTATTTAGGTCTTTGTGGTCAAAGGCTCTGTATATATCAGTTAAGTCCATTTCATCTAGGGTATTGTTCAATGCCACAATATTTTTGTTGATATTTTGTTTGGGAGATCTGTCCATTTTTGACAGTGGGGTGTTGAAGTCCCCTACTATAATTGCGTTGCTATCAATATCTTTCTTGAAGTCCTCCAAGATTTTCTGTATGTATTTGGGCACTCCTATGTTGGGTGCATATATATTTACAATGTTTATGTCTTCTTGGTGGATACTTCCCTGGAGTATTATGAAATGTCCTTCTGGGTCTCTCTTTATGGCCCTTTTTTGGAAGTCTATTTTGTCTGATATGAGTATTGTCACCCCATTTTTTTTTTCATGTCTGTTTGCTTGGAAAATTTGTTTCCAGTCCTTCACTTTCCATCTGTACAGGTCTTTTGTCCTGAGGCATGTCTCTTGTAGGCAGCATATGTGTGGGTCTTGCTTTTTATTCATTCAGCTACTCTATGTCTTTTGATTGGAGCATTTAATCCACTTACGTTTAAGGTTATTATTGGTAGGTACTTATTCATTGCCTTTTTTTTTTGTATTTGTGTTCCTCTCCCTCTCTCCCCCCCCCTCTCTCTTCCTTCCTTTCCTTAATGCAGTCCCTTTAGCATCTCTTGCAGAGCTGGTTTTGTGGAGGTGTATTCATTTAGACTTCTTTTGTCTGGGAAACTCCTTATTTAACCTTCTATCTTGATTGAGAGCCTTGATGTGTAAAGTAGCTTTGGTTGCAGGCCTCTCGTTCTCTTTACTTGGAATATTTCTTGCCATTCTCTTCTGGCTTGGAGCGTTTCCATGGAGAAGTCAGCTACTAACTTTATCTGGGCTTCCTTGTATATTACTTCCTGTTTTTGCCTTGCTGCCTTTAAGATTCTATCTTTGTCTTGGAATTTTGCCATTTTTTATGATGATGTGTCTTGAAGTGGGCCTGTTTGGGTTCCTTTTGATTGGGAGTCTCTGTGTTTCCTGGATTTGTATGACGTTTTCTCTCATCAGATTAGGGAAGTTTTCCATCACTACTTTTTCAAGCAGGTTTTCTATCCCTTACTCTTCTTCTTCTCCTTCTGGTAATCCGATTATATGGATATTATTATGTTTCATGTTGTCCTGCTTTTCCCTTAATCCTTCTTCATTCTTTCTGAGCCACTTTTCCTTTTCTTGCTTTTTCTGGGTGTTTTTTTCTACCTTGTCCTTCAGCTCACTGATCCAATCCTCTGCTTTGTTGAGCCTGCTTTTGATTCCTTCCACTGTGTTCTTCAGTTCAGAAATTGTATTCTTCATTTCCTCTTGGCCCTTGTGGATAGTTTCTATTTCCTTTTTCATGTTGATATAGTTTGCAGTGAGTTCATTATAGTTTCCCTGTAGTTTCTGGTAATTCTCTGTGAGCTCATTGAGCTTCCTCATAACCAATGTTTTGAACTCACTATCTGATAGTTGACTTGCCTCTGTTTCATTTATCTTTCTTTCTCGGCCTTCCTCCTTTCCTTTCATTTGGTGATTGTTTCTTTGTCTTCCCATTATTTGTGAGACTCTTCTTGTTAGCCTCTGTTTCTTAAATTGATCTGTTCTGATTCCCTGTGCTTATGGTATGAACTTGTATGGTAGAATACCTGTGAGATTCAGTGGTGCAATCTCCTTAATCTCCTGAGCTTGCTGGTCTTGGACTGTCGTTTATGTTGGCTGTCTGTATGTCTTTGGGTTTTGATTGTTGTTGTGTCTTTCTTTGGCGGGTCCTTTCCTCCAGCTGGTTATCTGAGGGTCACTCCGTCCACCATACCTGGTATGCTGTTGTGCAGGTGTGGACAGGTTGTTTTGAAGCAGATTCTTGTGTCAAGAAGGTTTTGAGGCTTCTATTTCACTCTTTTTTGGTTTTTGTTGTGGGCAATTTCTCCACCAATTGGTTTTATTTCCAGGTTGGTCCTGGATTGAGGTTAGTGTGGGTTCCACTACCCCCTTCACCTCTTTCTGTTGTTTTCTGTTGGTGGTTCCTTTGTTGGTGGATTTCCTCCTCCAGCAAGTGTACTGCTGTTCATTGCTCCCAGCTTGCAAGTCTTTGGAGTAGCAGAATGAAATTTGTCTCACTGTCTCTGTTTTTTGTGATTACCCCTGTTTGGGTCTAACTCTGATCTTTTCACATCTCCAGGTTTTAATGTCTCACCTGTGTGAAAAGAAGAAAAAAAAGGAAGGAAGTGAGAAGGAATTAAATAAAAGGAAAGAAAGAAAGGAAGGACGGAAGAGTAAAAAAGAAGGAAGGAAAGGAAGGAAGAAGAAATTAAAAGAAAAAATTTAGATTTAAAAATAATAAATAAATAAATAAATAAATAAATAAATAAATAAATGAAGGAACAAGTAATAATGCAGGAGAGGGAGGAAGAAGGATTTTAAAAAAAGACAGATGGACAGAAAGGAAGAAGGAATGAACAAAAAAAGCCTTCTTTTGGCTTTAAACCAGTAAGGCCTGTTCTTCTGGTCTTCCTGGCTGTGTCAGGCTGGGAAGGTATTGGTTTCGCTTTTCTCCCTTCCTGAGATGCACTTGTTGCTCTTGTCCAGCCTCCAATCCAGTTCCTAGGTGCCCTTCTGTGCCCAGCCTAGGCCTGTAGTCCACCAGTTTTGTTGTCCTTGAGGTGCACCAGTTAGGGGCCACTCACACACTGCCTTCTTGCTTTTTGCTGGTGTAGATGCTAGGAACTCTCAGTGCCCCTTCCAAGTAATTTAGCCCCCCACTGAGTCAAATCTTTCAGTGGACTTCAACTCCTCTCTGCAGGGCACTTCCTCCTATCACCTCCCTGCATATATTCTTTTTAGTTGGTGTTTTGAATTTTGTTCTTTTTATTTATTTCTTTTTAGAGAGGGGAAGGGAGGGAGAAAGAGAGGAAAAGAAACATCAGTGTGTGGTTGCCTCTCGTGCGCCGCCTCACTGGTGATCCAGCCCACAACCCAGGCATGTGCTGTAATTGGGCATCAAACTGGTGACCTTTTGGTTCACAGGATGGCACTCAATCCACTGAGTCACACCAGCCAGGGCTGACCATTAAGCTATTGAAGGACATTGAATTGTTTCTGTTATTTGGCTCTTATGAATAAAACTGTTCTGAATGTTCATGTACAGGTTCTGGGTGAAAATAAGTTTTTACTTCTCTGGAAATATGCTCAGGAACAGGTCTTATGGTAGTCACATGTTTAGTTTTATAACACCTGCCAAACTGTTTTCCAGAGTAGCTGTACCATTTTGCATCCCCACCAAAAATGTACAAGTGATTTACTTTCTCTACGTTCTCACCAGCATTTGCTGTCACTATTTTTTATTTGAGCCTTTCTGATAGGTGTATAGCAATATCTCATTGTGGTTTTGATGTGCATTTACCTAATGGCTAATGATGTTAAACATATGTTCATGTGTTTATTTGCCATATGCACATCTTCTTTGGTGAAATGTCTGCTCATGTCTTCTGTGTTTTTTGTTTTTAAACTGTTGAGTTTTGAGGGTTCATTACATATCCTAGATAATAAAGATTTATTGGATATGTAGTTTGCAAATATTTTCTCTAAGTCTGTATCTTGTGTTTTCAACCTCTTAACAGTTTCTTTTGTAGAGCAAAAGTTTTTAATGTTGATAAGGTCTAATTTATTATTTTTTAATTTTATGGATTATGTTTTTGATAGCAAACTCTAAGAACTCTTTGTTTTGTCCTATATCCTAAAAATTTTCTTCTATTTTTTCCAAAATTTCATAATATTCTGTTTTACAGTTAACTCAGTTATTCTTTTTATGTTAACTTTTGTATAAGGTGTAAGGCTAAAATCAACTTTTTTTGTTTTTGTTTATTTGGTCTTTGTTTTGGCCTATGAACTTCCAATTGCTCAGCACCACTTGTTAAATTGGCTGTCTTTCTTCCACTTAATTGCTTTTGTGTCTTTATCAAATGTCAGTTGGGCATATTCGTATGGTTCTATTTCTGGTTTATTTTATTCCATTGATCTATGTGCCTATCCCTCTGCCAATCTAGCATAGTCTTGATTACTGTAACTATACAGTTAGTTTTGAAATAAGTCAGACTGACCCATCCCAATTATTTTTGCATATATTAATGGATTTTGCATATATTGGATTTTTATATATTTTGTCTTTGCTTATAAATTTTCCCATGCAATGGGGTGGGATATATCCCATCCAATTATTTTTTCATTTTCAAAAATGTTTTAGCTATTCTAGTTTCTTTTTATTTGCATATAAATTTTATAATAAACTTATCTATACCCACAAAAACTGTTGCTGGGATTTTGATAGGAATTGCATTGTTTCTGTGTATCAATTCAATAGATACAAGGCCAGTGAAGTCATCTACTTTTTTCTTGTGTGAATTTTGGTAGTTTGTAACTTTCCATAAATTGATTTATTTCATTTAAGTTGTCAAATTCATGTCTGTAGAACTGTTTATAGTACAGTATTCTGTTATTATCTCATTAATATCCATGGGGTGATTAGTGATATTCCTGCTTTCATTCCTGATGTTGGTAATTTGTGTCTTTTTTCTTGGTTAGCTTGGTTAGCATTTGATCACTTTTATTAATCTTTTTAAAGAAATTGATTTTTGTTTTATGGATTTTCTGAGTTCCTGTTTTAAATTCATTGATTTCTTCTCTAATTTGTATTATTTCTCTTAAATTTAATTTGTTCTTCTTCCTTGTTTCCCAGGCTGAAAGTTTAAGTTATTGATTTTAGATCTTTCTTTTCTAATATAAATTTCCCTTGAAGACTAATTTAGCTGAATCCTACAAATTTTTAATATGTATTTTTATTTTTATTAAATTTAATTTATTGTATTTTAAAGTTTTTCTTGACATTCCTTTTGTCACACATAGATTATTTAGAAATATATATTTTTTACATGTAAATGTTTTCTTTAAAATATTTTTAGGTTTTGTTCAATTACAGTTGCACCCATTTTTAGAAATATATTTTTAAATGTTCAATATGTGGATATCTTTCAGATATATTTCTTTTATATTTTGAGTTTAATTACACTGTGGTCTGAGAGCATATTTTTATTATTTCTATTCTTTTCAATTTGTTAAGGTTTCTCTTATGGCCCAGAATATAATTTCCCTTGGTAAATATTTAATGTGTAATAAAGAAAAATATTTAGTATGATGTTTTGGGTAGTGTTATATAATTGTTAATTAGGTGCTGCCCTTTGGTACCTTATTTGCAACTGGCATAGTGGCCCAGCTGAGCCGAACAGAGCCCTGCTCCTAAGCAAATGCAGTTCCATTTGCATCTTATAAAAAATACTTTATAGATCGAAGAATAGCTGTGATTGCCAAGTAGGGAGGCTGGCAGAGCTGGCAGAGGCCTTTGATGTTTTCATCGTATGAAGGGAAACTATGAGGACCAGAAGCAACAAATATTCACCCAAAGTCATTAGCAAATGCATCAGTGGCACAGCACATCTACTAATGCCTTCAAGGCCTGGTATCATCCCAAGTCATACTGTTCCCTGCAGTTTCACCTGATAATGTGTGCCCCAGAGATAGTACTACCCTCCCTCCATCTGGGTAGACCAGGTGAATTGTCCTGTCAGTCTCTCTTCACCCCTCCAATGTCAAACCCAATAGTCACTGCAATTCAATACCTAGGCATAGGTTAACAGCTACTCAAAAAAACCCCAGATGATTCAGAGAACAATATCCTGGGAGGTTCAGAACCAGTTTTTGTCCTCCTATCAGGGAGCTTCACCCCACCAAACTTCATAGTATGGGAGGCTGGATGCTTTCCTCAAGAAGTTTCTGTGGATTCTGAATCTTCCCAACAACCTTGAGAGGCCTAGCTGCTCACATTGAGAAATGAGTTTAAGAAAAGTGAAGTCTGGAAATCTCATAGCCACTAAGGAGCAAAGCTGGAATTGGAACTCACTGCATAGGAGCCTTCTTCACTGACCTGAAATCTCCCACTAGGAGCTAGGAGGCAGCTGAGTTATAATGAGAATCAGGATGTGTAAATTCCAGTTGTAGCTTGGATCCCTTCTGGTTACGCAGCCTTGGCACAGATACTTCATCTTTCTGAGCCTAAGTCCCCCACTGTATGTTGTGGACCATATTGCCAACCTTTTCTAGCCTTCAGTTAGTCAACAAATGTTTAGTCATCACAGATTTTGTGCTATATTATGCTAGGCACTATGGGTACAGCCAAACAAAACCTCGGGCAGCTTACAACCTATTGAAGGAAGGCAGTTAGAATTCTAAAGTAAACAACCAGATTAGATCATGTTAGGCCTGCTAATTTGTACAGAGAAAATTCAATAAGGAAATGTGGTGGAAAGTAGTTGAGGGCTGCTTTTACTAGGGTGGTAGGGCCTTAGAGTTGTCATGTACCTTTAGTGGAATATTACATGTGGAAGTACTCAGCAGACCAGGCCAGTTGTGAGGAGTGAGGGTTATTGTATGAAGAATTTGGATCAATTTGCTTCAGTTTGCCTTCAAAAATTAATATCTCACCCTCCTGGCCTCCCATTATCCTCAGCTTGAATCATTGCTCCAGCTCCAGCTTGAGCCGTGTTGCTCCCTATCCTCTATGCTTCTAGAGATTTATTCCTACCACTCTTGTTCTCCTATCTCAAATCCATCTTTCTTTAGCCCCAGTTGATTCACCTTTTATTTTTTCATTTTAATTAATTAATTTATTATTAGAGAATGGAGAAGAGAGGGAGAAAGGGAGAAAAATGTCAATGTGTGGTTGCCTCTAGCATGCCCCTACCTGGGGACCTAGCCTGCAACCCAGACATGTGCCCTGCCTGGGAATCAAACCAGTGACCATTTGGTTCACAGGTCATCACTACATCCACTGAGCCACACTAGCCAGGACTGATTCACCTTTTATAAGAGACCTACCCCTCTATAGTTCCCTCTCAGGACTCACATATATGTCTTCTCATGCTGTAGCTCCACAGGATATACTTCTGTTATAAGAGTAGCTCTGCACATGGAGATACTTCACTTAGCCTACCATATAGGATCTCTTAGATCCTACCAGAGGGCCATGAATGCTTCTGAGCTCCTTGGTGGCTCCAAAATTACCCATTACACTGTTTGGCACAAAGGAGAGGAGACAATCAGATTGTTTCATAGAACTGCCAATGGTGGCAGGCTTTCAAACTAAAAGCTCTGCAATGCCCTACATTGCTAGAGTAGAGCTAAGCAAAGGTCAATAGGAGGGAGGAATGGAATTAAGGAGAAGAGAGAGCTAGATTTGTCCAAAGTCACTGGGATAGAAAGCCTAAAGCCTTCCTCCTCTTTGCTCTTACATAACACTTTCTCCTGGCTTTCTTTCCATCACTGTCCAATCCCTCTCAGTTTTCTCCATCCAACCATTAAGTGCGGGTATTTTTCTTTTTCTTTTTTTAAAGATTTTATTTATTTATTTTCAGAGAGAGGAGAAGGGAGGGAGAAAGAGCAATGTATGGTTGTCTCTCATTTGGTCCTCACTGGGGACCTGGCCCACAACCCAGGCATGTGCCCCAACTGGGAATCGAACCAGGACCCTCTGGTTCCCAGCCTGCACTCAATCCACTGAGCTACACCAGCCGGGCAAGTGCAGGTATTTTTCAAGACTGTGCTCCAGGCCTTCCCAAACTTTCATCTCTGTCACCATCACTCCTTTGCTGGTATTATTCATTCCCTGACTCCAGTATGACCTCTCTTCTGAGCTTCAGAGATAAGTATATGATTGTCTCCTTGGCCCCTCCACCTGGAGGCCTAACAGACATCTCAATTTCACAAGGCCCCAAACAACCTCATCTCCTGAATAACAGTACCAGGATTAATTGGCAGTCATTAGAATGGAAATAAATGCTTGATATTCCCATCAATTTTACTCCAAAATGTCTTCTGACCCCCCATCCTTTCCTCTATTCCACTGCCACCATATTGGTATAGGCTCTTATGCTGGCCTATTTGCCCTCATATCCATTCCTCATCTTTCTCTTGCTCCACTTTGTTATTTAGGCTGAATTTCCTTAGCTCTTGTGCCATGGAGGGATATTGGAGAGTGAGAGGAAAGGGGAAGGAGGATGAGAGAAGGTGCTCTCCTCTCTTGGCCTTGAACTTCATCTCTCTTCTCTATGACTCCAACTTCCACCATAACTTTAGTTTCCACCAAGTAATCCTGCCTCAGGACTTCGGAGAATCCAGCTCCATTCTTTGTCTCTCTAGCCTAGGGGTGGCAACAGTTCCTCTGCTGCTTGTGTGTAGGTTGCTTCATCTTACACAGCTTGACTCTTCAATAATTACATCTCCTATATAACCATTTCCCTGCATTACATTTCTCCTGCTGTAAAAAAATTAAAGTGGCTTCCATTTTCCTGGTTAGACTCTGACTGATAGAGATTTGTTACTTCTAACATAGCTTCTGGTAACAGCTTTTCAGTAAAGCATCTTGATTTCAGTCCAATTACCCTTTAATTTGCTTCAAATGTTACAGCAAAAGTAATAGATCTTAGACATACTTTGCCTTAAATCTTCAGTAGTTGCCATCACCTATAAGATGAAGTACTTATCTTGGTTTTCAATCTATGATGGGATATATGGGAGAGAGGACTGTTGATAGTGTTTGGTTTCAAGATTGGGACCAGGGAAGCAAGCTAGAAATGTCCCTTCGCTGCTGGCTTAGTTTTAAATTTGTTCTTGCAGAAGGGAAAGAAAGCTCTTAAAAACAGCCTTGGTGAATAATAAAGGCTTCAAGATCCTTTGATAAATATAGACAACCAATTGAGAGCTGCTGATTCAAACACTTTCCACATTTTCAAGATATGCCTGTCCCAAAAGCAGATGACCATAGTGTACCTGTAAAATAAGCTTAGGAGATTATTTTCTTTTGTTTATACTTCCCTTTGCTCAAAAATGGTATTAGAAAAAATTGTCAAAAGCATTTGAAATACAATCTGATTTTTAAACAATTGGGCTATCAGGGCTAAGGAAAAATACAAATTAATAATAAAAATAAACCAGGATTAAGTTTTTACATGCAGTTCATGCTGTGGAATTCTGAACTTTCTATTAAACTTGAGATCTTTTAGCATCCAGTGCTAGGAGAAAATTTCTCCATTTTGTGATCCTCATAATTAAAAAGGTAAAAACCAACCAGTTGCTCATAGAAGCCAAATTATTTCCTATGATATGAAAAATGAATGCTTCTGGGGGTCCTCATGGAAGGGACAAGATAGACCATAGTAAGCAATATCCTCAACAACACCCTAGCATGAAGTGCTTTAAGGGAGAGTTCTGTCAGAATTAGAGAAGGTTTTCCTGGATTCATGACTTGGGTGTCTGTGTTAGGGGGTAGTTGGGCTGAAGTTACTGTTTCTGTGGTTAGTATATTTTGCTATTGTTCTCTGAGACTACCACATTATTACACTTATTAAACTTGTGATTATCTGAAACATTTTTGCCTTTGCCTCTCCCTTGGTTGATATATGGGGTCTGTGTCATTTGGACAATTATTTACCCATCCAGCAACCATTTATGAATGAACTACTGGGTTCTGGTAATTCAATGGTGAAGAAAATAGACATAGCTATTGCCACCATGAAATTGAAAACGTAGTGCAGAGAGAGAGAGAAGATAGATAAGTCAATAAATAAACGAGATACTTTTAGATAATTATGATAGTTTGTGAAAATGGGAAAATGTTTAGGGTTGTAGGAAGGATAATAGACAATTTGTCTAAGATGGTCATGGAAGGCCCTACAGAAGTTAATATTTGAGCTCAGACTTGAAAGACGAAAAGGAAAAATCCATACAAAGTTCTTGGGGAAAGTGATTAAAGAAAGGGGACAATAAGTACAAAGGCCTTGAGGTTGAAAACAGCTTATTCAAGGAACAGGAAGAAGGTCAATGAATCTGGAATGGAGTAAGCCAGGAGGAGAGTGGTAAAAATGAAAATGGAGAGGAAGGCAGGGGGCAGATCTTGTAGGACCTTGTAGACTGTATAAAAAAGAGTATGGGTTTTATTTCAATTGTGATGGGAACACACTGGATGATTTTAACATGAGAGTGGTATGACCTGATTATGTTTTTAAAAGTTCACTCTGCTCTGTAGAGGATAGATTGAAAGAGGGAAACAGAGGAAACAGAAAGACAGTGAAATATGATGCTGTTGCAGGAGAGAAAACATGTTGGCATGGAGATAAAGAGAAAAGGTAATAAAAGTTTAGATATATGGGATGAGAGAGAAAGAGACATAGAAATGGTGCTTACACATTTGGCTTAAACAGTGAGTTGACTGGGATGAAGAAGACTTGAGGAACAGTGTTTGGGGACAGGAAAAATTGAGTATTCTACTTTGAACAATATAGCAAATGCTTTTGATTGCAAGTGACGTAAAACACAAATTAAAATTGCTTGAACACTACAGGAACTGTAATAGCTCATGGAACTCAAAAAAGTCACAGTAGCAAAGTTTCAGGCATGATTTGATCAGAGCTCAGGCTCAGTTCTTAATCTCTCAGCACTGTCTTTCTCTAGTCATCAGTCTGACTTTCTTCATGGTAGAAAAATTGCTGCAGTACTTGCAGCCTCATATTCACACATCCTATCTGTAGAGCAAGGAAGAACATACATAAAATTATCAGGCAGGAAAAAGTTCTGGATTCCATTCCAATTGGATTATCCTAGGTCACACACTTGCCCTGGAAGCAATCCTTATAACCTAGAGCAAGGGTGTCAAACTCATTTTCACAAGGGGCCCCATCAGGCTTGTGGTTGCCTTCAAAGGTCTGAATGTAATTTCAACTCCCTAACAGTTAAGGAGTAGTTACATTTATGCAGTCCTAAAATTATTTTGGCCCTTTGAAGGCAACCGCATGGCTGATGTGGCCCCCAGTGAAAATTAGTTTGACACTCCTGACCTAAAGAATGAAATATGTTAACTGGTTTAAGTTAGGTGATGTACTCCTCATCTAGATCTTGGGGGGGATAAAATTAGGTTTCACAGAAACATATGGGTTTCCTCAGAAAATTATGGGAGGTGAGGAAGCTTTTGGGAAGTAAGAGGAAGGGACAGGATGCTAGAGATATAACTCAACTGGTATCAAACACAGGCATGTTTAATTTAAAATTCTAGTAAAACATCTAAGAGGACATATTTGGGAGGCAGTTGTGTGCATGAGTCTTGATAGGTCTAAACTAGAAATTGACACTTTGTAATAGGTTTACAGATGGCATTTAAGTCCATTGGAATGGATGGACATTGGAATACAATATTTTATTGATGTCCATTGGGTGGACATCAGAATCCATTAAGGCCATTAGAATGGGTTGGACATTGGAATGGATAGACACTTAGTCTTGTAAGATCAGAGAGAAAAGTAAAGAGGTTCAAAAACTAAAGCCTGGGGTACTCCAACCTTTAGATACCAAGAGAACAACTAATAGATCATGGCATCATGGAAGTTAAGAGATAAAAGTATTTCAAGAGGGATGTTGAATGCTTCAGAGAGGTCAAGAAAGATGAAGGCAGAAATGTTACTTAATTAGACAACATATTGGTCATTTGCGATCTTCACTAGAGCCATTTTAGAGGAGATGTGGGGATACAAATTTGATTAGAGAGTGTTGAAGAGAGAATATGAGGTGAAAAAATAGATACAACACAAGGAAATAATGTTTTCAAGTAATTTGCTGTGAAGGAGAACATAATTTGTGGTACCTGAACCCCTAGAAGGAAGTTCTGTGCCTACGTTTTTCACAGCTGAGTCTCCAGAACTTAGAGAATGGCATAAGAGTTCAATTAATATTTTTTAACCAATTAATAGTGATACCGGAGATGAGAATGGGGAGCCAATAGACACTTTGGGTGCAAAGATTTCCAGTGAAGTCCTAGCCTTTCAGTGCTACTGAGAGGAAGTCACAAGGTGTCAAGAACTCATGTGAAGATTTAGGGGACCTTCTAGGAATCACATAGCTAATATAAAGGTAAAGGTCACTTCAGCAACTGATTTTTCCATCTCTCCAGAAACATGATGCCAGGTCTTAGGGTGTTGGGATGAGGCTAAACCTGGAATAGAACTCTGAAATCTTTTGGTAGGTAGAGGAAGCCTTTCTTATGTGAGGTATTTACAGAATATCTCTTTTGGAGATTGGCTATTGAAATCACTGTCTGAGCTTCCATGACATCTAGTCAAACTATGTAAAATCAGTAATAAAGACTAAAAATCTGTGAGTCAGAGTTGTTTTTCTCTACTTTTAAGTTACTTACAGATTCCAAAGTGCCACTCGATGTTATATGAATATCCTAAAATTAGTAACACATACCATTTTTTAGCATTTTTGAATATCTAATTTTATTCCTAAAGTTCAAATTAGCTAGTGGTATCACTGAAAACACACTTACACATTAACAAAGAATTTAACACACATTTCTCTAGCGAAAGAAACTAGATGCAGCCCTTGCTCTAAAAAGCTGTACCTGAACAGAAATGGACATGTATAGTCTAAGGCCCTGGTGGTTGATCATAGAGTGTCAGTTGTTTCTTATTAAGTTTAAATGCATAAATGGAAAATATGTTGAAACTTACATTCATCAAACAGTAGCATTTAAAATATACATGACTAATAAAGGGAACATTCAGAGGTGCCACTGCTAAGCGTGTACCATGTCGGTCACTTGTGGACAATGATCTTATCCAAAAAGAACAGAAGTTTCAAACATCTGAGTAGTTTAAGTTATAAATAGGAGGAAAGAGAAATAAGAGAAGAGGATAAATGTCCTCCAAAGGGAAAGTAGCTGATGACATAAGCTTCAACAATTAATGATCACAGATGTATGATGAAGCCGGGTTAAACCTGGGAAACTTAGCATGTCCACCGGCTAACAGGCATATGGCATGGATCAATTTTATCATAACTTAGGAGAAATATTTGACCCCAATTAGTAGTAAAATAACTTTTAAAAATGACTTCAACTTTTACTGTCCTGGCTGGGTGGCTCAGTGGATCCAGCACCAGCCTGAGAACCAAGGGTCGCTGGTTCAATTCCCAGTCAGGGCTCATGCCTGGGTTGCAAGCCAAGTCGGGCCCCCAGTAGGGGGCGGGCGAGAGGCAACCACACATTGATATTTCTCTCCCTCACTTTCTCCTTCCCTTCCCCTCTCTAAAAATAAATAAATAAAATATTTAAAAAATAAAAATGACTTCAACTCTTGAACAGTAAGTTTCCGGTATTTTTTGTGCACTAAAATGTCTAGGATCGAGCTTTGGGGTGAGTATACTGTCAGTGACAGTGTCTGCTTTAGAACTTGAACATTTTCACAGTGCACATACTGCTGTCAGATGGGACACTCGCTCATGTGCTTTACATACTTAGGGCAGGTGACCATGTGCCTGCACTATAGTAAAATGCAGTGGATGATGGCATCCATACAGATATGGCACAGGTTGTCATCTTCTTCATCCTAAAGCCTCAGCCACTCTCCATAAGACTTTTGGTTTTCTTCATTCTCTTTGGATAACCAGTTTACTTTCTCTACAAACTCCCATTTTTCACAATGACCCAAACAGTTGACAAAATTCTGAGGCAGTATTTCCTTCAGCTGGCACATACTCATCCCTTCCACATCTTCAAGTCTTGACAGGTCAGCCAGTGAAGCTCTCCATATCCTCTTAGAGAGTCCAGGCTTCCATTCCTCCAAGTTTTCTTCATCATTGTAATTACTATCCTCTGTGTTTTCTGAAACTATTTCACTTTGTACCTGTGTCAGCACAGATTCTGAAGTCCAGTATCTACCCATTAGCTCTACTTGAAATGAAGACACAGTCATAGAGGGGGCTGTATAGCTTGAAAAAAATGAACTTGTAAAAAAGCTAGAATTCCAAGACCTTGAGGAATTCAGACTGCTGGTATCCAGGTCATCTCAAAGTACAGCCCATAGTGGCACAATACTAGATCTACCAAGTCTTTCTCTCAACAAGTATCCAATTGGTATGTTTCTAAAAATGGTCCTTCACTTTCAGTCTCATTAACTGAGGACACTGAAAGGCCATCTCATAATAAGTGACAGGTGGCTCATCTATGAAGATTTTCCTGCAAGACTGAACAAATGGAGCAAAAATCCTTCTTGCAGTCACAACATACATGCTGAAGAAACAGAAAAGAATCATTTAACAATAGTCAAATATGAGCTGTTGCGAAAGAACTAGTTTTCTTTCTTTTTGCCTTCTATTAAAATTCAATTCTAGTTCTCATGAAGTTCTCTGTGGCACCAGACTATTCTCACAGGTGTTTTTATGTTCCAAAAGCCATGAAAATCAAAACAGTCACTGCCAAAGCAGTTTGGATTCACATAAATTCAAATACAGCCCTTCTTTGTAAAGACTGAAACGGAAGTACACAGGCTTTGTAATATATTAGGCCCTTCTGGAGAAGCTCATGTGTAAGTGGGAAAATCAGAGTTTTCTATAAATCTGAATGGACTGGTGCCTCCTGAAAATCCTGCCTGTTGGTCCCTGACAACTCCAGTTCCCATGACTTCATTCATCAACCCATAGCAGAAAGCCCACACAGACATGGTACCCACCTTTCTCCTGTTTGGGACTTTTTTCTTTTTCTTATTTTTTTTTTTTTAATTATTTTATTGTTGTTCAATTACAGTTGTCCGCATTTACCCTCCCCCCCC
>PVJI01020870.1:0-22439 GCA_004026765.1 Micronycteris hirsuta | reverse complement strand
CTTTCTGCTGCATAGTATTCCATTGCGTAAATGTAATACAGTTTTTTGATCTACTCAGTCACTGATGGGCACTTAGTTGCTTCCAACACTTGGCTATTGTAAATTGTGCTGCTATGAACATTGGGGTGCATAGCTTCTTTTGAATTAGTGTTTCAGGATTCTTAGGGTATAATCTCAGCAGGGGAATTGCTGGGTCAAAAGGCAGTTCTATTTTTATTTTTTTGAGGAAATTCCATAGTGTTTTCCACAGTGGCTTCACCAGTCTGCGTTCCCACCAACAGTGTACTAGGATTCCCTTTTCTCCACATCCTCACCAGCACTTATTGTTTGTTGATTTGTTTATGATGGCCATTCTGACTGATGTGTAGTGGTATCTCATTGTGGTTTTCATTTGCATCTCTCTGATGGCTAGTAATGCTGAGCATCCTTTCATATGTCTCTGGGCCCTCTGTATGTCTTCCTTGGAGAAGTGTCTGTTTAAGCCCTTTGCCCATTTGTTAATTGGGTTGTTTGTCTTCCTAGATTGGAGTCGCGTGAGTTCTTTAAATATTTTGTAGATCAAACCCTTTTCTGAGGTATCATTGTCAAATATGTTTTCTCATTCAGTTGGTTCCTTTTTCATTTTGCTGCTGTTTTCTTTAGCTGTGCAGAGGCTTTTTAATTTGATGAAGGCCCATTTGTTTATTCTTTCCTTTATATCCTATGCTCTAAGGGACATATAGGTGAAAATATTGTTGCATGGAATATCTGAGATTTTCCTGTCTATGTTCTCCTCTAGGATATGGTATTGCAACTTATATTTAAGTCTTTTATCCATCTTGAGTTTATTTTTGTGTATGGTGTGAGTTGGTGGTCAAGTTTTCATCTTTTTGCATGTAGCTGTACTCAGAAAACTACACAATACTGAAGAAAGAAAGTAAGGAAGACACAAATTAATGGAAGCACAAACCATGTTCATGGATTGGAAGAATTAACATCATTAAAATGTCTATACTACCCAAAGCAATGTATAGATTCAATGCAATCCCTGTTAAAATACCAATGACTTATTTCACAGAGATAGAACAAACATTTCAAAAATTTATTTGGAACCATAAACGACACCGAATAGCTGCAACAATTTTAAGAAAGAAGAACAAAGTAGGCGGGATCACCATACTTGACATCAAACTATATTACAAGGCCACAGTAATCAAAACAGCCTGGTACTGGCATAAGAACAGACACATGGATCAGTGGAACAGAATAGAGAGCCCAGAAATAAACCCAAGTGTTAATATTTGACAAAGGGGGCAGAAACATAAAATGGAGTAAAAATAGCCTCTTCAACAAATGGTGTTGGGAGATCTGGACAGCTCCATTTTTCAAAAAAAAAGAAACTCGGCCAGCAATTTAACACTGTACACAAAAATAAATGCAAGATGGATAAAAGACTTAACTATAAGTCACAACATCATAAAAGTCCTAGAGGAGAACATAGGCAGGAAAATCTCAGATATTCTGTGCAGCAAAATTTTCACCGATATGTTCCCTGAAGCAAGGGACATAAAGGAAAGAATAAACAAATGGGACTTCATCAAAATAAAAAGCTTCCGCATTGCTAGTGTATGTATTTCTTTTTTTTTTTTAAGATTTTATTTATTTATTTTTAGAGAGAGGAGAAGGGAGGGAGACAGAGAGGGAGAGAAACAGCAATGTGTGGTTGCCTCTCACATGGCCCTCACAGGGGACCTGGCCCGCAACCCAGGCATGTGCCCTGACCGGGAATCAAACCGGGACCGTCTGGTTCCCAGCCTGCGCTCAATCCACTGAGCTACACCAGCCAGGGCTAGTGTATGTATTTCTTAAACTACAACAAATAATTTTTATGGGAAAATACAGTAATAAATGAAGGGAAAAACTTCCCAAAACTAGTTCATGTCCTTTAGCAAGTCACTTTACCTCTATAGGCCTAAATTTTATCTAGAAACTGAGAAGTTGGACAGAACTTTTAAGGATTTTTTCAGATATCAAGTTTTGGGGCTAAGTAGTTTTCATAAACTGTCATTGATTTCCCATTTACTCTTCCCATTTTCAAAGTCTTTTTCACCTGGGCCTCACATGAGTGAGGGAGGGACCAAACTTTAACTTTCTGGATGAGTGAATAAAGGGAACATGGAAACTTCAATTGTTTTTAGAAAAATATTTTATTCACTATAAAATTTTGAAATATATTTCCCTCCTCTTTCCTACCCTTGCATCCATGGTCTTATTAGAACTATAAAGAAATGGCAAATTGCAGGCTTCACATTGTGCCTGTTTAGTTAAATTTGGCCCGTTGGTGTAACTTCTTTAGAAAGTGTAGTACTCTTATAGCAGTAAGCAGACAGTAAAGCCCTTTGCACCCTTGCCTTTCAGATGGCTAAAACCCCTTTAGTATTTTGAACTGTTTACTTTTCTAACTCAAATACAAATTAAGTTTTCTTTCTTAAATGTGACTTAATATATGAAAAATATAGAGAGCTTTTTGTTGTCAGAGCCCAGGGTTCCTTTCCATGCCTTTTCATGGTGTCTGCCGTGGAGATAATCCCTAATATTTCAGATTTCAGTGGCCCTGGCTTGGGAGTGAAGACCCACAGAGGATGGGTTTCTCTGCTTGGTATCATTCCATAGGTAGGCCAGGTATTGATGGCCCTTTCTTTTTTTTTCTTTTAATATATTTTATTGATTATGCTATTACAGTTGTCCCATTTTCCCCCCTTTCTTCCCCTCCACCCTCACCCCCCTATTCCCTGCCCTTTAGTTTTTGTCCATAGGTCATACACATAAGTTCTTTGGCTTCTACATTTCCTATACTATTCTTAACCTCCCCCTGTCTGTTTTCTACCTACCATTTATGCTACTTATTCTCTGTACTTTTTCCTCCTCTCTCCCCCTCCCACTCCCCTATTGATATCCCTCCATGCCTTATATAAATCCCTTTAACATTTCATATAATAAAGGCTGGGTGATGATGAACTCCTTGAACTTGACCTTATCTGAGAAGCACTTTATCTGCCCTTCCATTCTAAAAGATAGCTTTGCTGGATAGAGTAATCTTGGATGTAGGTCCTTGCCTTTCATGACTTGGAATACTTCTCTCTAGCCCCTTCTTGCCTGCAAAGTCTCTTTAGAGAAATCAGCTGACAGTCTTATGGGAACTCCTTTGTAGGTAACTGTCTCCTTTTCTCTCGCTGCTTCTAAGATTCTCTCCTTATTTTTAATCTTGGGTAATGTCATTATGATGTGTCTTGGTGTGTTCCTCTTTGGATCCAACTTCTTTGGGACTCTCTGAACTTCCTGGACTTCCTGAAAATCTATTTCCTTCACCAGCTTGGGGAAATTCTCCTTCATTATTTGTTCAAATAAGTTTTCAATTTCTTGGTCTTCCTCTTCTCCTTCTGGCACCCCTATGATTCAGATGTTGGGACATTTAAAGATGTCCTGGAGGTTCCTAAGCCTCTCCACAGTTTTTTGAATTCTTATTTATTCATTCTTTTCTGGTTGTATGTTTTTTTCTTTCTGCTGGTCCACTCCATTGATCTGAGTCCCAGTTTCCTTCTCATCCCTTCTCATTTGTTCAAGTAATTGCGACAGTTTTTCTTCAAATCCTGTGAGCATCCTGATTACCAGTGCTTTGAACTGTGCATCTGATAGATTGGCTATCTCTTCGTCACTTAGTTGTATTTCTTCTGGAGCTTTGATGTGTTCTTTCATTTGGGCCATTTTTTTTATCTCGGTGCACCTGTTACTTTAAGGGGCGGAGCCTTGGGTGTTCACCAGGGCAGGGTAACCCACGTCGTTGTGTTTTGACGCTATCTGTGAGGGCGGGGCCTGAGAGAACAACGGCGCTTGCTCTGTTCTCCGCACTTCCCCAGCTACCCACAAGCAAGTTGGGCCCTTCTTTGCTGGCTCTGGGGTGAGTGGACAGGCCTGCACAGTTCCAAGTCCCTGTGGTCTCCCCACCGAACTCTCCTGTGAGGCCAGGATTTCCTCCCACTGCCGCCTCAACCCCCACAGGTGTATTCAATCGGTGGGTTGAGGCTTTATTTCCCTGCGTTGGTGGGCCTCGAGGTCTGTTCCGCTCCCCAGCTTTTCCTCCCGGTTTATCTGCATGAGAATGAGGGACCACCCAGTCCACCAGTCTCAGCCCCGGTTTTGCCGAGTGCGCCTGCCGTGTTTTGGCCAGGCGCGCCCGCCACGGCCTCTCCGGGCAGCTGGAGCGTTGCCAGTACCGCTCCACAAACCAGGTCTTGCCGAGTGCTCTCCGCCCGGCTCCGCCTCGCTTACTGGTCTGGATGAACGTGTCTTCTTTAACTCCTTGGTTGTCAGACTTCCACTCAGTTCAGTTTTCTGTCAGATCTGGCTGTTTTTGTTTTTTAAATGTTGTTTTTCCTCTTTTGGTTGTGCGAGGAGGCACAGTGTGTCTACCTACACCTCCATCTTGGCCGGAAGTGATTACCCTTTCTTAGGGGACTGGCTTTTCATGATAGTCTGACTTTAGCCTTTGGCTTTACCGTATGTGGAAAGAACAGGTTTAATTGTTGTGTTGGTTTTTTTGTAATTCTTTTTAAAGATTATGAAATATACCACCATACTATACCACCACACAGAAAAGGTCATAAATGCATAACAATGATTATTATAAAGCAAACTAACATCCATGCCAAGAAAGAACATTAGTAGCACTTCAAAAGTGTTAAACTTTTAAGTAAGGAATTTTTCAGTTGATTAAAAATAAGTTGCTCAAGTTTACTTGCAAATCTCCACTGGCATTACTTCTTACTAACTAGGCCTTTCACGAGGCCAAATTAGCAAGGTCTCCCCTTCAAGGAAGCACACTGGGAATTAAACCACAAATCAAAATACCCTAAGGGTAGAAATGGCTTTAAGGGGACATTCCCTTCTATTGTTTTTCAAGGGCTGCCTTAAATAATTCTTGCAAAAGGATTTCTTTGCTAAATGATGCAAGTGGATTTCTTTATCTTTTTCTCATAGGTCTCATTTTCTAATTAATTAATAATTTTTGTTACTCTCATAGAACCTTGTTTCTCATTTCCTTCCCTCTTTATTTTAGAGAGTGAAAGAACACTAGTTTCCTACTAATCAAGTTGTGGTTTCATCCCGTTGTGGATTTCATACTATCCAAGCACACAGAGCCTTAAAATTTGTATATCACAAATTTCCAAGCTATTCTTGCACCAGCTGATGCTGGTTTGAGCTACCGTAATGAGCCCTGGAGGTCTGCAGCAGTGCTTCGCGTGTTGCATTTCACGGGAAAGACCTGGATCGTCCCTGGATTTCCTCAGACCGCCCCGCGCTACAACACTGTGTTTGCCTCTTGGTGCTTTGTTCTGTCGTCGCCCCCTTTTTGGCTTTCTTGTTTTTCAGTTGTTACCTGCAAATAATTGAATTGGGGGACCATTACAATTTTTTATTTATTTAATTTAAAAAATAGGTAGTATATTTACATAGTTAAAAATTCAGTAAAAAAGATGCTCCATAAAAAGGTATTCAGTAGAAAGTCTCCTTTTTACACCTAACTTCATCTGCCCACTTCCTGTTTCCCTGCACAGGTAAGCCCTATTACAGTATCTTCCAGGGTTTCTCTATGTGTACAAGCAAACGCAAGTTGGTTTTAAGGAAATTGAACGGTCCTGTATACTTTTATTTTTGGTTTTCTTTCTAGTATTTTCTTAAACCCGTTGAAGTCTTAATTTTGTTATTTGTTTTCCCTTCTTTCATAATGTATAATAGAATCTTAAGTTTTACCAATGTAGATTCTCAATGCATTTCTCCCCTTCCCACACTTTTTTAGAAAATCAAATCAGGGACCTTTTCTGTATTGCTGGAAGTGTGTCTCTATCTTCACTACAAAGAGTACTCTCCAGTGCTTCATAGTAACTTGTTGAATTTTAAATGGGCACATATTTTCTTAATAACTGTCTTACGGCAGCAAAAAAGTCTGTGGATTAAGTTGAAAGAAGGCTCCTTCCCTTTTTCCTGTTTCTTTGAACCGATCACTGATGTGTGTCTTTTTGTTTCATTGGATCGGCATACCCGCTTCAGAAACTCCCGTAGATAAAAATCCAAATTACAGAATTGACTGAGCCTTTAAATAGAGCCCATTCCTATTGCATTAAAAAATTATAATGGTTTCCCAGAGTTCAGTTTGCCCTCAACTTTTCATGTCTACGTTTTCCTGCAAATTGAAGTCTTCCTAAAATCATAGAAAATTAGAACATGGTTGCCTTAGAGATCCTCTCACTTAGCCTCCTCATTATATATATTTAATGTGGTATGAAGTACATTAGTGGAAGAGCTAGGACTAAAACCCATATCTCCTAACTCTTAGTCCATTACAACATATTTCTAGGTCCCTACTTTCCTAATTTTTTAATTAATTGATCCTTAGCTTCACTTGGCTCTGTTCTTCTGAAGCTAGGCAGGCAAATATAGAGACCAAAAAAATCCCTGCTTTTTTATTCACATCCCTGATAATTCCTGTGGTTTATAAATGCTTCTTAGGGTGGGGCTTCTGAAGGAAAGGATGGCATTAGATTTAGCTCCATTATTGTATATTCTGAAGTGAAGGAACTCCGAGTAGTCTGGCAGCTGAAGACAAGTTATTCCAGAGACTTGGGCTCAGTATCAACACTGCTACAACCCTTCTGCTAGACTTGTAACCGAGAGGCAATTTACTTACCTCTTCACATATTCTTACTTTTTAAAGGAAGGTTATCCCCACCTGCCTCAATCCCCAGCCTACCAGCAGGGTGGCTTAGTGAAAAGGGCACCTAAGGAGGAAAATAAAGACCTTTGTTTCAGTTCTACCTTTGCCTCTTGTTTGCCCTCAGCCAAATCACTCGCATTCTCTGGCCTTCAACTTTTTTATCTATAGTACATGCAAGATATAGTTGGACTTATATTTATATCTTTCTGATTGTGTTTCACACTATGCCTACCACATACTGTGTTTTAGCAGTGGCAAGCCACTAAGTAGTTTCCGTAGGTGTCCCCTGCTCTGTGCTCTCCGGCTCCTCCCCTTGGAAGTGCTCTGTCCTTTAAACTCCACCCTTTGACGCCACCGTTGCTCTAGGTCCTGGACTGAGGCCTCTTTTTTCCTCATAGCCTGAATTGTTTCTCCTATACCAGAAGTAATTTCTTCTTCTGAATTTCTATAATACATTGAGAACTTTAGCCCCATCTCTGGTAAGAAGTGGGTTTTAGCTTTAACTCTGGTTAATTGTGGCAGGGCATCCTGTTCCCAACAACGCTTACGTTTTTCCCCTCCCACCACTAATAGTGTTAAAAGCCTCCTCAAATCAAGAACTAAGTGAGAAAGAGAAAGAGTCCATGAGCTTCGGCAGAAAATCCTTGCAGAATCTATTTCCACACACATTCACCAGGTGCGCAGAGCAGAGATTGTTACAGGAGAGTTTGCATTCACCAAGTGCAGTCTGAAGTATTGCTCTTGTGGTGTTGTGTTGCCTACTTTTGCGTGATAAACTTAGATGCTGTTTTGTTTTAAATAAAAATGTCATATTCTAAAATTTTGTTTTATTTTTGTTAAAAAGTTTTTCCAACAACATAAGAAAATAAAATGGTGTTTTCATTATTTTATTCACCAAATCGCATTGATGCAAATATGTGTGAGCCAATGGAAGGTAGCTCATTTTCAGGGCGATGGATGCATGCACTGATGTGCATGTGTGGGGTTCTTTTCCATTCTTCAGGTGTCATTTTCTAGAGGGAAAGGACTTTAATTAAACACTAAGTCAGAGTCCTCTTTCATAGCCTTCACGAAATAGTCCAGGAGTTGGGAAATCTTGTTTCCGATCCCATCCACATCTAATTCTTGGTGATCTTGGTGATCTTGTCACTTAACTATTCAGGGTTTCAGTTTCCAGGGTCTAGAAAATTAATATTATGCTTATGGCTGATATCCACATATCTTACAGGGTTGTGGTGAAGATCATTTCTTGATGACACTATATAACAAAGAACAGCCTATTGCCCCAATCCTGCTTCATTTTTCTTCATAGCTGTTTAATGTATTTATTTACTATCCATCCTCTTGTATACTCATCAGCTGGAGCAGTGGCTGCCCTATCGTAAGTGCTCAATCAATATTTGTTGAACGAATGAATTAATCTTATGAGATCATGCCTCTGAAAACACTGTGCTTTTGTAAATGCTTTGAACAGAAAAGGTGGCATTATAGTGAAAAGTGTTTCCACCTACAAAAAATGGATTGAACTCTAGGAGGAAAAAGACTGATTACCAATATACCTTTTCTTTTCCCAAAGAATTAGTTTCCTTTAAGTTCTGAGGCAGTATAATAGATCAGGAAATAGGTCTCCTAATGTTTTGGAGATCTTTTCCGAGGGCTGGATGACTCTTATTAAGTGTTACCAGTCTTATCACTCCTCTTGTAGAACCTTAGAACTAGAAGAGACTTTATGAAAGGGCGTTAGGTAACAGCCTCTGTCTAGTGCTTGAGTCTCTTCTTGGTGTGTTAGTGTCACACATGTGTTATACAAAGGATGTCACTTCCCGAATGCTGGAAGTTGCCCTGTCATGTCTGTCTGTGTTAAGTATTTTGGGGTTTTTTCTTGGCTGTGCGAGCTGTATTAACTGACTATAAAGGAAATGAGGGAAGCTGACATGGAATATACACCAGCTTGGGTTGCCTCATAGTAAATTGTGATCCATTTATTCAACAAATACTTCTTGGATATTTCCTATGTGTGATGCAGTGGGGGCATTGAGTTCTCTTGGGGTGGGCAGAAAGATTAATAAAGTCCTTTCTTCACCCTTGAGTAGCTTGTAACATGTCAGTGTATAATGTGATGCCACTTCTGACAAGGGGCCCAGAGCGGGCCCTACTTCTAAGAGTGGTATTTGAATTACACCTTGGATTTTAGAGAAGAGGGATAGACTGGAACATTCTAGCAGAAAGAACAATATGAACAAAGGCTCAGAGACAAGGACATAGGACAACTAAGAAAAAGCTGAGTAGTATTTGATTGGAATGTGGGAACATGACCAAGGAGCAGTGGGAGACGAGGCTGGGAAGGGAGAGCTGGAGCCGGATCACGAAGGACTTACGTTCGACTGAGATCTTTGGTGTCTACTTGTTAAGCAATAGAGAACTGCTGAAGATTTTCAAGTGAGAGTAAGGACACGTGATCAAAGCTGTGTTTTAGAGAGGCGAACGCGGCAGGTGTACGAAGGGTGGACCAGAAGGAAGGAGAACTGGGCCAGAGAGACCAGCTGTGAAGTAACGAGGGTCTGAACTGTAATGATGGTTGCAGTTCACTCCTGGACCGAGTATCAGACCTGCAGGTGGACAGTAAGGGGAATGGAGAGTGTTGAGGATTTTGTTACTGTGGAGGATACAGGAGAGTTGAGCATTCGGTCATTTATTTGATAAACTGCTGTTGAACATTTTCTGTATGCCCAGCCTCTGTTCCATGTCCTTCAGAACAAAACAGACAAGTTCTGTACACTCTTGGAACTTAGATTTTGGGGAATATAGATATTAAACAGATAAATAAAATCATTACAAAGAATACTAAGTGCATTAATGAAGATAATATGGTTCAGTTACTTTAGTGTGTGGTGCTCTGAGTACAGAGACTAAACTTGGAGAATCCAGAATAACCAAAGGCTGTATGACTACCCAGATATTGGTATCTTAATTGGGCCTCTAGCTAGGAAATTATAAGCTTTAAAAGGACCTATGATGCAGATATTCTGAGGTATTTAAAAGCCAGCATTGTCACTGTCGAGAGTTTGCCCATCTTGGATTTTTAGATAGGCAGGAGTCCAGTACATTTTAGCATCAGTGTGAGCTACAGGGGTACCTGCAGAGAAGCCTTGAATCTTCTCCAGAAAAGAACCTTAGGTCTTCTTGTCTTTGTACAAGTACTAAGTTGTGATTCCAAATTTGTGAGCCACGGTGTATAAGAGGCAACTTTTACTTAAATTCTAGGATGCGTGTTATTAGCTGATCACCTCAGCCATAACACTTCACCAGTTGGTAATTTTAGGAATTAGTCTCTGATGGTTTCTCCAGGTTGTAGGTTGTGAAATCTTACTCTAAAAGCTGACCTGTTGAATGGGTTATTTAATAATAACCATTTAAATGTTGGAGGGTGTTTCAAGATTACAATAATAATGATCATCCTCTGATAATATTTTTAATGTAAATTTTATTTTTCAGTTAGTTTATATTTAGTATTATTTTGTATTAGTTTCAGGTGTACAGCAGAGTGGTTAGACAACCATACACTTTACAAAGTGGTCCCCCTGGTATTTCCAGTGCCCACCTGGCACCACACACCATTACCACAACGTTATTGACTATATTCCCTTGCTGTACTTTATTCCCTGTGACTGTTTTGTAACTACCAGTTTGCACTTTTTTTATGTCCTCACCTGGGGACATTTTTTCATTGCTTTTAGGGAGAGGAAGGGAGAGAGAGAAACATCAATGTGAGAAACATCGATGTGAGAAACATCAATTGGTTGCCCCCTGTACACACCCGGACTGGGGACTGTACGTCCCTGGACCAGGTATCAGACCCGCAAACAGACGCTCCGGCCAACTGAGCCATACCATGCAAGGCCCAGTTTGTACTTCTTAATCCCTTCACCTTTTTGCCTAGCCCTGCAACCCTCCTCCCTTCTGGCAACCATCAGTCTGTTCTCTGTATCTGTGAGTCTATTTCTATTTTGTTTGTTTGTTTATTTTGATTCCATATATAAGTGAAATCACATAGTATTTGTCTTTCTCTGACTGACCAGTTTCACTTAGCATAATAACCTCTAGGTTATTTCCTACTGTTGCAAGTGGTAAGATTTCATTCTTTTTTATGGTCAATTAATGTTCCATTGTATGTATGTACCACAGCTTTTTTATCCACCCATCTATTGATGGACACTTGGGTTGCTTTGATATCTTGGTTATTATAAATAACGCTGCAATGAAGATACGGGTACATACATTCTTTCAAATTAGTGTTTTGGGTTTCTTCAGATATACATCCAGAAGTGGAATTGCTGGGTCATAAGGCGGTTCCAGTTTTCATTTTTTTTTAAATGGAACTGCCCTTTTTTTTTTTTTAAGATTTTATTTTTATTTATTTTTAGAGAGAGGGGAGGGGAGGGAGACAGAGAGGGAGAGAAAGAGCAATGTATGGTTGCCTCTCACATGGCCCTCACAGGGACCTGGCCTGCAACCTAGGCATATGCCCTGACTGGGAATCGAACCGGGACCCTTTGGTTCCCAGCCCGTGTTCAATCCACTGAGCTATACCAGCCAGGGCCCAGTATTCATTTTTTGAGGAAACTCTTTACTGTTTTCCATGGTGGCTGTACCAATTTGCATTCCCAACAAAATGCACGAGGGTTTCCTTTTCTCCACGTTTTTGCCAACACTTGTTGTTTGTTGATTTTTTAATGATAGCCATTCTGACAGATATTAGGTGATATGTCATTGAAGTTTTAATTTGCATTTCTCTGATGACTAGTGACATTGAGCATCTTTTCATATGTCTGTTGGCCATCTGTATGTCCTCTTTTGAGAAGTACCTATTCAGGTCCTCTGCCCACTTTTTTAAAAATTTCTTACCCAAGGATATGTTTATTCATTTGAGAGAGAGAGAGAGAAAAAAAAAAAACATTGATGTGAGAGAGAAACATCAATCAGTTGTCTCCCTTACATGCCCTGACCAGGAATTGAACCTGCAACCTTTTGGTATGGGATGATGCTCCAACCAACTGAGCCACCCAGCCAGGGCCTCTGCCCACTTTTTAACTGGATAGTTTGGCTTGTTGGTGTTGAGTTGTCTGAGTTCTCTATAAATTTTGGATATGAACCCCTGATCAGATGTATCATTGGCAAATATCGCCTTCCATTCAGTAGGTTGACTTTTCGTTTTATTAATGGCTTCCTTTGCTGTACAAAAACTTTTGAGTTTGATGTAGTCGCATTTGTTTATTTTTTTGTTTCCATTGTTTGAGAAGATATATTAGAAAAAATGTCGCCAAGAGAAGTGTTTTGATAATATTTGAAATTAACTGTATTTTAAATTCCTTTTTTAGTCAAGAAGACTTAAGGTTGTATTGTTGTAATATAGAGGGTGCTTCTCTTACTAATTGCTTCCAAATTCACATGAGTTGTAAATTCTTTACATATAAACCTGTTTGTCATTATCTAAGATTAGAATTGCCCCATTATATGGCAGTTCTGCTAACTGTGGTTCAAAATAGCAGTAGAGTCTACGGCCATACCACCCTGAACGCGCCCGATCTCGTCTGATCTCGGAAGCTAAATAGCAGTAGAATTTGATACGAGCTCTGAAGAGGCACTTCTGTTATAGCCAGACATTTTGTTGAAGTAACAACGTTTAGTCTATTGAATCAAGTTTGAATAAAAGATTCCTTCAGTTTCAGAGGATGAGGTGTCCCATCTGCTGTTCCAGGTTGATCCCTCTCCCTGTGCTTGTGACCCCATTAATGCCTTCCTGCCTTCTCTAGACCTTCACTCTCTCAGCTGCACCCTCTTTGTTCCATACTTTCAATCTTTCCCTCTCATATTGGTTCTTCCCGTCAGCTTGTAAACACACTCAAAGCCTCTCCCATCCTGATGAACACTCACTTGACCTCAGATCCTCAGCTAATATCATCTCTCTTCACACCACTGAAACTTTTAAAGAACAGCCTTTTCTCACCATCACCACCCACACATCTCCCACCTAATCTTACTCCATCCTTGCAGCCTGGCTCTGCATCCTTACCTCTTCACTGACATTCTTGAGATTAGATCCTATATGATTTCAAATTTTCAAACCTAACAGACATTTATTCCCAGTTCTTACCGCACTGAACTCTGTGCTGCATTTGAGAGCATAAATTACTCTATGATTCTTGCAGCTTTTTGTTTCCTTGGCCTAATTCACCTTATATCTTGGACTGTTCATCTCTTTTCTTTCATTTTCTCCCCCTTTCCCTTAAATGTTACTATTCCCCCAGCTTCATTCCTTGGTCTGCGTTCCTCTCCTTTGGCACACACTCTCTCCCTGGGTGATATCATCCGTTCTCTCAGTACTCTTGAGTCTGTATCTTCAGCCTAGAATACTCCTTAATTATTCAACACCTTGTCTGGCATCTCTATCTGGATTTCCTGCAGGTAACTCAGTGTGTTCAAAACGGAACTCATCTTCTCTCCTCAAACCTCCTTATCTTCTTTTGTCTGCTATTTTAGTTGATGATACCACCCACATTTAGATATCATTATTGACACCCCAATTTTCTGTAGTCCTTGAGGATCACCAATATTAGAGAGCTCTCGGTAGAATGTTGCACATTTTTACAAGTAGGAAAAATTACGGCTCAGAAATGTTCATTTATTTAATTCAAATTCCCTCAACTAGTGTGTGGTAGAGCCAGGTTTCAGTTCCAGGGATGTGTAAATTCAACACTCATGGTCTTTCTACCATACCGTCTCTAGTAGAATATGTTGCAGAATGATTTATTTTTGTTCCCTACTACCATTTTTAGCTAATTTTCTGTTCAATGCCTCAACATGAGTTAGCAGGTTGAGGTTGTTTTGTTTTGTTTTAGTTCATTTACTTCATTTGAAGATACTGTATCTTCATCATGTTATCTAAGACATAGAAAAGATTAAAAGACTTTTGAACTAAAATTAATGAATTTTTATTATGGAAGGAGTTATCAAGTTATCAAATGAGCTAAAGGATGGTAAAGGTGATGATGTAGTTTATACATCTAGCAGAAAGTTGCATAGAGTTGTTAGTTGATTTTAGCTGTATCATTTCCTCATGTCTAAGAGAGTTATTCATACGTTCTACAAACATGTACGAAATGTTTACCTTGGGCCAGAGGGACATCACATTGTGTACTCTGCTTATTAAGCTGAGAAAGTCACAATAGTTAGAAGATATACCACTGCCTTTAAGGATCTCAGGGTCCAGTGAGAGATATTGATACGTGAGCAAAAAATGACAATACTGCTCTAAAAGAAGTAACTACAAAATTTTGTGGGGATACACAGTAAGAGGGTAATTCTGTTTGAGAGAGTTGAATGGGGCTATCTTCAGAATGGAGGTGATATTTGAGCTGGACCTTAGAGTCTTAAAATTTGGTAGAAAAATATTCACTTGTTGGAGAAGAGAACAAAGCGTAGTTCAGGTACAAAGAACAGTACATGCAAAGGCACAGAAACATGAGAAGTTGAGTTGCCTAGCCCTGGCCTGTGTGGCTCAGTTGGTTGGAGTGTTGTCCTGTGCACCGAAAGGTCGTGGCTGTGATTCCTGGTCAGGGCACAAGCCTAGGTTGCGGGTTCAGTCCCTAGATGGGGCGTGTATGAGAAGGCAACAGATTGATATTTCTCTCTCACATCGATATTTCTCTCCATCTATTTCTCCCTCCCTTTCCCTCTCTCTAAAATCAGTAAGCATATCCTTGGGTGGGGGGGCGATTAAAGAAAGAGTTGACTTGTTTAAATAGTGATTCCAGCTATGACAGAAGCATGGGTTGTAGTTTGGTAAGACAGGGGATGAAGCTAGAGAGGCAGTTGGATCCCAGTGTGTGCATACTAGGCAGATTTTATTTTCTCTCACTTCAGAGTTCTCAGGTCTGAAAAACCTCTAGGGCCCATTTTGAGCCAGTGCAGCTATACAGGTGCCTTCCATCAACACTGGACTCTTGGTCTAGCTTATGCACAAGTGTTCTTCTGGCTCATATCAAGTGTGTGAATACTACCCAATGTGAATATTAGCTTTAGAGTCTCCTAATGGGCACCCCATATTTGGAGCCAAAGATCAGAAGTAGTCTGTGATAACAACAGCAGCAGCAGCATAATCACTTATTGAGTGCTTATTCTGTGCCAGGCACTGTATTAAGGACTTTTTGTGAATGTTTATTTAATCCTCATAACAGCCTAATAAAATAGGTACTATCTGTGGATCATTATTGCTGTTTTATCAGTGAGATATCTGAACCAGAGCAACATAAGTTTCCTGAGAACATGATAGCTAATGAGGAACAGAGCTGGGTCTCGAATCCGGGTCTGGTGGCCTCTAAACCACCCTGCTCTGCTGTTTGGTGAGAGAAGAGAGTGACATTAGATTCTAGAATGTGAATACAGTGAATTGAGGAGTTAATATGCTTTACATAATGGCTGTATTTTACTCTTCCCTAGAGCAGCTGCAGTCTGTGCACCCTAAGAGGGTAAAGGGGAAGTTCAAAGGCAAACTCGTATTGAAGGACAATGAGGAAGAGTGGCTATGTACGAGGTTCAGAGCTGCCCTCCCTTGGGGAGCAGCATCATGCTGGCTCAGCACTGAGGCAGGTGCACAGGGCTGCTGCTCTGCCAAGTATGGCTTCCTGTGAGCAGGAGGTGGGCAGGAAGGGTGTCAGGTGCTTCAAATGTGGGTTGGAGGGCATGGGGTTACAAGGTCAAACCAACTGAGAAAGTGTATGCAGGAGCACCTGGAAAACTGTAAAGCCATAGACAGGTGTGTGCTAGCATTATCTTCATCGAGCTTAAATCAGGGGAAAACACCAGGAAAGGGCTATGTGATCTCTGAGGTGTATGCAGGGACTTTACTTTTACCCCAACGTTAAAGGGATTAAGTAAAAGAGATTCTTAGACTGATCTGTGGATAGCGTCAGATGACCTGGTGTGGTGAAAAGAGTTCAGGGCTAGACCCCAGGTCACAGGGACCCTGGAAACTCTCCTACTCCTGCTCACCAGCTGTGCCTTGGGCACAGCACTGTGTGCTTGGTTTCTTGTCTGTAAAGTGAGGATTTAGATTTGATCAATACTTTTTTTTTTTTTAAAGATTTATTTATTTAATTTTCAGAGAGAGGAGAAAGGAGGGAGAAAGAGCAATGTATGGTTGCCTCTCGCATGGCCCTCACGGGGACCTGGCCCGCAACCCAGGCATGTGCCCTGACTGGGAATCAAACCGGGACCCTCTGGTTCCCAGCCCGCGCTCAATCCACTGAGCTACACCAGCCGGGCTGATCAATACTTTTTAAAACTGCAATATGATATGAATTAAAAATTTAGGCTTTGGAGTTACATTGCCTTAGTTCAGTTCTAAGTTTCACCACTTAACTTTGTAGTTTTAGGCAAGTTACTTAGCCTTCCTGCCTCAATTTCATCATCTATAAAGTAGTACTTAACTCATGGAATAGTTGTTGTGAGACAGTTATTGTATAACACATCTGATAGGGTGTCTGCCACTGAGTAAATGCTTAATGTGTGTTAAATGTTATTATTTCTCCAAATAGACTCACAGGTACAATTATCAATGACTAAAAGGAATGAAAACATAAATATAGGATTTAGAGGTCTCCCTTGCTCAATCTTCAGTGTAGTGGAATAGAGACTTGGAAGATGGGTACTGTAAATTTTCCTATAGTTCACACAGAAATACAAGCCTAAGGGAAAAACATTGCCTGTGTCCACTTGTCCTTCTCCAGTTCAGTATTTCTGAGGATAGCTGGGAACACAGGCACTCTGGAAATTCAGACCAGTTGTGCCTTTGCTGGAGCCTTTCCTGGGACACACTGAGACTGCCATTGTGATTTTGCTTGAGGGATGCACTAAGCAGATTAGCATTAAGAAAGGTACCAGGACTTCTGGCCAAGATGGCAGCATAGGTAAACATGGCGCACCTCCTTGCACAACCACATTAAAACTACCACTAAACTACAGATCAACTATCATTCGGAACTGTCAGAAGTTGAGCTGAATGAAAGTCCTACAACTACAAATTAAAGAAGAAACCACATCAAGACTGGGAGGAGGGACAGGGACGCAGAACAGGCTGGTCCCAAACTCATGTGTGGCAGATAAAAATCAGAAGGGATCTTACAGCTGAGGAATGAGTGGTCCCAGCCACACCAGCACAGGGTTCCAGTCCTAGGAAAACAAGTCTCCATAACTTCTGGCTGTAAAAACAGAAACTGCTGGAATCCCAGGCAGTTCCTCTTAAAGGTCCTGTGCACAGACTTACTCGGACTCACTCCTCTGAGTTTCGGTGTTGGAGGCAGCAGATTAAAAGGCACCAGAGACATACAGGGAGGAACTGGATTGTCTAGCACCAGGGTGAGAGCTGGGGGGCAGCTTTCCCCCAGATGTGCTGGCAGAAGTCATTGTTCCTTTTCTGAGCGCTCCCCCGCAGAGTTGACAGGCAGGTGCTATATCTGAGACTCCATCAATCTGGCCAACACTGTTTGCCACACCCTGATGATTTCCTGAGGCCCCGCCCCACCCAACTTTTAGGCACACCCGAACTGTTTAGTGGCTCTTCTATATCATTGCTTGTCTTGGCCTATGCTTCAGATCTTCCTAAATTTTCTCAAGCAAGCAGCATCTGGCTTCAGTGAGCCCTGTACCTCTCTCACTAAGATGCCCCAGGCTGGCACTAGCAGCAGCTGGCCTTGGTTCACAGCTTGGCCTCTCCTGGGCACTTCCAAGCCCAGCACGAGTAGCAGACATCTGCAGATTGCTTTCTGGCTTATGCTGTGTGACCCTGGACAGAACACAGGCAGTGGCAATCAAGGTTCAACTATAACAGGAGGGTGTACACAGCCCACACAGTGGGCACACCTTGAGTACCCACTTGGGCAATAGGGGAAGCTGTGCCACTGGATCCTACAGGATACCTACTATATTAGGCCACCCTCCAAGCCTGGGAGATGTAGCAGTTCAACCTAATATGTAGAAACAACACGGGGGTGCTGGAAAAATTGGGAGACAAAGAAATATGGCCCAAATGAAAGAAAGAACAAAACTCCAGAAAAAGAACTAAACAAAATGGAGACAAGCAATCTACTAGATGCAAAATTCAAAATTGTTATAACGATGCTCAATGACCTTAGTGAGAACCTCAATGGCATAAAAAAGATCCAGTCAGAAACAAAGGACACATTAATTGAAATAAAGAACAATTTACAGAGAGACAACAGTAGAGTGGATGAAGCTGAGAATGAAATCAGCAATTTGGAACAAGAGGAAGCACAAAACAACCAATCAGAACAGCAAGAAGAAAAAAGAATCCAAAAAAATGAGAATAATGCAAGGAGCCTCTGGGACAAACTTCAGGTGTACCAACATTTGCATCATGGGTCTGCTGGAAGGAGAAGAGAGAGAACAAGAAATTTGAAACCTATTTGGAAAAATAATGACAGAAAACTTCCCTAACGTGGTAAAGGAAATAGACATACAAGAGCAAGAAGCGCAGAGTCCCAAAAGAGATAGACCCAAAGAGGCCCACATCAAGACTTACCATAATTAAAATGCCAAAGGTTAAAGACAAAAAGAGACTCTTAAAAACAGCAAGAGACAAACAGTTAGTTACCCATAAGGGAATTCCTATAAGACTGTCAGCTGATTTCTCAAAAGAAACTTTGTAGGAAAGAAGGTGCTGGCAAGAAGTTTTAAAAGTGATGAAAAGCAAGGATCTACAACCTAGATTACTCTATACAGCAAAGCTATCATTTAGGATCAAGGGACAGATAAAGTGCTTCCCAGACCAGAAAAAGCTAAAGGAGTTCATCATCGCCAAGCCAGTATTATATGAAACGTTAAAGGGTCTTCTTTAAGAAGGTCAAAAATGTGATCAATAAAATGGCAAGAAATACATATCTATTAACAGTTGTATCTAAAACAAAATAAATGAACAAGTAGAAGAGAAACAGAATCATAGATGCAGAGAACATTTTGATTGTTGCCAGATGGGAGGGGGATGGGTGAAAAATGTGAAGGGATTAAAAAGTACAAATGGGTAGTTACAGAGTAGCCACCGGGATGTACGTGCAGCACAGGGAATAGGGTAGCCAAAGAACCTACATGCATGACCCATGGACATGGACAGTGGTGTGGGGATTGTCTGAGGGAGTTTGGGAGACTGGGGAGAGGGGGCCACAGGGGAGAAAAATTGGAACAACTGTAATAGCATGAACAATAAGATATAATTTTTAAAAAAGATCAGGGCTCTGTTCAACATGGTGTAGTCATTTTAACAGTACAGATCATTTATTTCTGAACAGCTTTCTACTCTGAAATAGAATCTGTGTAGATTCAAGATTATATTTTCCTTTATTAAAACAGAGAATATTGGGAAGGACTTTTTTTTTTAATGATTTTTTTTAAAGATTTTATTTATTTTTAGAGAGAGGAGAAGGGAGGGAGACAGAGAGGGAGAGAAACAGCAATGTATGGTTGCCTCTCACATGGCCCTCATAGGGGACCCGGCCCGCAACCCAGGCATGTGCCCTGACTGGGAATCGAACCGGGACTGTCTGGTTCCCAGCCCGCGCTCAATCCACTGAGCTACACCAGCCAGTGCTGGGAAGGACTTTTTTTTGTTGCCTGCTATATTATCTGTATAAATAAGCAGTCAGAAGTGAACACCAGATCCCGTTTGATTAGTGGGCAGCTGGCTACTGCTGCCATCCCTGTGGTAGCTGTTCCTCAGGCCAGCTCCATTGATATTGTTGTTGGGTAGAAGGCTTCTCTGTACATTCACATTCAAACCAATAGGCAGAAAGGTTTTGCCTCTGGTAAACTGTACCAGAATTAAGAATTTATAACTTAAGAATAAGAATTTATAGTTAGGCAGAGAAGAGCTAGCAGCTTTTATAACTGGCCAGTTGCCTGGCTCTGTATAAGTACATAGATCTAGGAGCATAAGGTCATACACACACACACACACACACACACACACACACGAGTTCTGTCTGGAAAAGTCCAGCCATTGTTAATATAACAAGAACAGTTTGCGTGATGTTAATGTAACCTCGTGCCAAGGAGAGTGGACTGGAATGTGCGTATGTGAACAATGACAGCTTCACCGTGCCAGTCAGTGGGGGCAGTAGATGCCATTGAGTGAGCTTGAGTGCTGTGTAGCCGTCGAATTCAAAATGACTGAGCAAGTAGAGCAACAAATCTGCATCAAATTTAGCGTCAAGCTTGAACATGCCTCTGTGGAAACTACTGGGATGATCCACAAGGCTTTCGGGGACGATGCGATGAGTGCAGCACAAATAAAGGTGTGGCACAAATGCCTCAAAGATGGTCGAGAATCTGTTGAAAGTCGTCCACGTTCTGGAAGGCCTGCAACAAGCAGAACACCTGAGCTTGTTGAATGTGTACGGGCTGCAGTCAACAAGGATCAGCGACTGACAGTGCGAGAAATAGAAGTGATAGGTGTATTCCAAAAACTACTGTGTCTGAGAATTTGATGCAGGATCTTGGCACACAATGTGTTGTGGCAAAATTCATTCTGTGGCTTCTGCTACCAGAGCAGAAGGAACATACATCATGCTGCAGGTGCTAATGACTTGATTCAAACCACTACCAATGAACCAGATTTCCTCAAGAAGGTCCTAACCGAAGATGAATCATGGGCCTACAGCTATGATCCGGAAATGAAGGCCCATTCATCCCCATGGAAGTTGCCTGGTTCTCCACGCCTGAGAAGGTGCAGCAAGGTTGCAGCAAGATCAAGACCATGTTAACTGTGTTTTTTGATTGGGAAGGTGTTGTCCATCATGAATATGCCCCTCCAGGCCAAACAATTAATAAGGAGTGCTACCTCAATGTTCCTCGTCTGTTGAGAGATGCAGTATGACGAAAACATCCTCTGCGATGGGCAACTGGTGGTTGGCAGCTTCATTGCAACAATGTGCCACGTCTCACGCAGAGATTTTTGGTTTAACATCAAATCACCCAGGTGACTCAGTCCCCCTACAGCCGAGATTTGGTGCCCTGTGATGTCTGGCTTTTCCCAAAACTAAAATCACCTTTGAAAGGGAAGAGGTTTCAGACCATCAGTGAGATTCGAGAAAGTACGACAGGGCAGCTGATGGTGATTCCAAGAAAGGATTTTGCAGAGTGTTTTGAACAGTGGAAGAGAATGCTGGGGGAACTGAGTGAGGCCCCAAGGTGCCTACTTTGAAGGGGACTGAGGGGCCATTGTCCTGTGTACAATGATTCTTGTGTCTTGTGTCTTCTTCAGTAAATGTCTATTTTTCATACTATGTGCCTGGATGCTCTTTGGACAGAGGATACATGTAGAGGCCCTGGTTTAGGCAGACACGAATTTAAGGCTAGATGAGTCGGTTTAAAATGAGAGCGTTAGGCAGTTCTAGAGGTTAAACATTTAAGATCCAGGTTCCAAACTCTGGGAGACATTATAAATCAGTGTCAATAACATTTATAGCCAGATAAACTCAGATGATATTAGCTCCCAACTGCCTCTGAGATTATCAAACTCTCTGAGCCCCTGGGTCTTCGTTATAGCCAGAAAGTCATTAGATACCTGCATGTAACTCTGCCCTAGTTGAGGTGATGACCTCTCAGGAGAGGGAGAGCTTGTTTGACTGGAGAGCCTCTCCCCTGGGCCGTGTGTCCCACAGCAAACCAGGGCCTGGAGAATACACATTCCTCTAAGAAGCTTTCTGCTCTGTGATACAGTCCACTCCTGCACTGAATACTCTTCTCTGTAATATCTTTTCATATTTATGCACGCTTTATTATTTTAATTGATACTTTTGTATGGTTTTAAAAAATGAATCCAATCCTGGGGTGAGTGTGGGAGATGCTAGTAAGTTGGCTGCACTGCAGTACTGTGGTAGCTGCATGCGTTCATCATATTGCATTTGCAGTACGCTGGGATTTGTCTGGTGTGTATGTGAATGTGCCTGTAACTTGTGTGACGCCCCTCCCCTTCTGTGGACCCCGAAGAGAATGCATCTGAGGCTGAGTCAGCAATGGCTCTGCTCCTCCCTCGTGCGCTCCCAGGCCCACACTGCTAGTTAGAAATGAAAAGCCTGTGCTTTCCAGAAGGCTCACTTTAGGCAGGCATGACACACTTATTAATATTCCATGCCATAACTCGTTAAGGGCTGTTCCATTGCTCTTAATGGGCCCTGTGCTCGAACACATTCACTGGCTGTTGTCATAAACTGATATTTCCCCCTGGGCAGTAAACCACAATCCAATTTCAGTTTCCCTTTTAACTTACTTACTTCACAAAGATCTAATTTAAGACAGATTAGGTAAACTATTATTGGACTTTATGGGTACCAAGTGCTTATTGCTTAAGAAGCATTCTGTAAGAATCCAAAGCTTGCCGTCCTTCCCAGCGCCTGGGCTCGAAAGGATCTGGTGTTGTAGCACAGTGTTGAAAGGGATGAATCTCCTTTTCTGTATTCTCTCCAGCAGTTTAATGATTATCCAGATTAATCAGCTATGCATGTGGCTTAAAAATTCTTGTATGTATTATTTTTAAAAGTCAGCCCATCACCAATCATCCCTATTCATTCCCTCTCCATATTCACTGTTCTGCTGAAATAAAAATAGGAGAACTGGG
>PVJI01020869.1:0-28105 GCA_004026765.1 Micronycteris hirsuta | reverse complement strand
AATTCCCATAAGACTGTCAGCGGATTTCTCTAAGGAGACCTTCCAAGCAAGAAGGGGCTGGAGAGAAATATTTCAAATCATGAAAAGCCAGGACCTACAACCAAGAATAATCTATCCAGCAAAACTGTCATTTAGAATGGAAGGGCAGATACAGTGCTTCTCAGATAAGGTCAAGTTCAAGGAGTACATCATCACGCAGCCTCTACTATATGAAATGTTAAGGGGTTTTATATAAGGACTCATGAGAGAAGGCACCAAGGCCAGATCAGCTACTGGGGAACTCAGATCAGCCACAGCCAAGATGCTTGTGAGGTAAGCAAGCAAAATACAACCAGAGAAACAAATTATAACCAGAGACAGTGAAATTTAGAACAATCTGGCAGTAAGCAGAGGGGAGGGGGAAGGGGATAATGGGGACAAGGGTATTCAGGAACTGCTACAAAGGACACATGGACAAAACCAAGGGGGAGGGTGGAAGCAAGGGAGGGAGGTGGGTTTGCCTGGGGTTGGGGGTGGGGGTAAATGCAGACAACTGTAAGTGAACAAAAATAAAATAATTAATAAAAAATAAAAATAAAAAAAATAAAAAAAAAGAACTCCCCATTTCCCCTCCCCCACTGCTGGCAATCACTATTATATTTTGTCTTTATGATTTTAACTACTCTAATACCCCATATAGGTGGAATCATACAGTATTATTTTCAAAAACAAACTGATTCTAAAATTGAAATGGGAAGTACAATGGGCCAAGCACTCCCACAAAATAATGTTGAGAAACTGCCCTATAAGTTTATTAGACTTAAATAGAAATTTAGTAATTAATATACGGACAGACAAAGAGACTAATGGAACAGAAATCTATAAATAGATCCATATATATGTAATTACTTGATATATGACAGTTTATACTGCAGAGCAGTGGGGAAAAAAGTTTTTCCATGCTAGGGTAATTGTTTATATAGATATATCTAAAAAAAAGAAGTGGTTCCTTACTCACACTATTTATAAAAACTCAAATCCAGGTAGATTACAGACATAAATGTTAACAGAAAAACTTTAAAATTTTAGAAAACAATAAAGGTATATATCTTAGTGACTTTGGAGTAGGGAAGGATTTCTTTTTTTTTTTAAGATTTTATTTATTTATTTTTAGAGAGAGGGAAAGGGAGGGAGATAGAGAGGGAGAGAAACAGCAATGTATGGTTGCTCCTCACATGGCCCTCACAGGGACCTGGCCCGCAACCCAGGCATGTGCCCTGACCGGGAATCGAACCGGGACCCTCTGGTTCCCAGCCCATGCTCAATCCACTGAGCTACACCAGCCAGGCAGGAAGGATTTCTTTAAAAAAGTACAAGAGCCCTGGCCAGTGTGGCTCAGTTGGTTAGAACCTTGTTCCATAAACTGAAGGTCACATGCCTAAGTTGCGGGTTTGGTCCCAGTTGGGGTGTGTATGAGAGACAACCAATTGATGTTTCTCTCTCACATCAATATTTCTCTCCCTCCCTCACTCCCTACTTTCCCTTCTCTCTAAAATCAATAAACATGTCCTTGGGTGAGGATAATAAATACATAAATATATATATGCATAAAAGAAACACTACCCATAAAGGGAAAAATAATAGAGTTGGCTACATTAAAATGAAAAACATCTGTTTATCAAAAGATCCCATAAGGAGTGCTAAAGGTGAAGCAGCAGAGTAGGAAAGACATTTGCAGCACATATAACTTTACAAGGGCCTAGAACCCTGAATGTATACAAAGCTCCTACTGTGCAGAAAAGAGTTAACATAGCAGGCCTAAGACTGCCTATCCTTAGAAAGGCCTCCTTTGCAAAGTTGACCCTTGGCTGGAGTCTGGGAACTTCACTAGTAAACAGTTCCCTACGTGGATATAAAATTTTCCCCAAATAACGAGAATGGCTTTTTGAAGTGATGAAAATGTTCTGGAATTAGAGGTGATGGTTGTACAACTTGGTGAATATACTAAAAACCAGTGAATACTCTAAATGGTGAATTTTTTGGCATGTGAATTATATCTTAATTTTTAAAAGTAGTATTTAGAAAATTAACCCAGATTTGTGTCTAGAAGTAAATAAACTGAAGTATTAACTGTGATTATCTCTGGATGGTATAATTATAATATGGGTGATTTTGTATTACTTTTTAAAGATTTTTATTTATTTATTTTTAGAGAGAGGGCAAAGGAGGGAGGAAGAGAGGGAGAGAAATATTGATGTGAGAGAGAAACATCAGTCAGTTGCCTCTTCTATGTGCCCCCAACTGGGACCAAACCCACAACCCAGGCTTGGGCTGTGACTGGGCATTCAACCAGTAACATTTTGCTTTGCGGGAGAATGCCCAACCAACTGAGCCACACAGTTCAGGGCTTTATTTTCTTTTCCCCTCCCTCCCTTTCTTCCTTCTTTTTTAAAGATTTTATTTATTTATTTATTTTAGAGAGGGGAAGGGAGGGAGAAAGAGAGGTAGAGAAACATCAACGTGTGGTTGCCTCTCGAGTGTCCCCTACCAGGGACCTGGCACACAATCCAGGCATGTGCCCTAGACTGGGAATCTAACTGGCAACCCTTTGGTTTGCAGTCTGGCACTCAATCCACTAAGCCACACCAGCTAGGGCATTTTCTTTTTATATGTTTTGGTTTTAGCAAAATTTTCTACAATAAACCTGAATTACCTTGATAATAAAAATTATTTTAAAATTATATAATGAGAAATCTTATGATAGCAATGCTAATAGTATTAATAATAGCTAGCAAAGTCATAGCATCTTTGAAGAGCAACCATAAACACTCTGTGGCATTAGGAAAGCGGATACATATATATGCAGTGTCATATGGGACACTGTGACACTAGGTTAAACAGGAGAGTTCATGCAATGAAACTATCCACAAATGCCAAAATATATACATAAAAAGAACCATTAGAGTTCTAGTCAAAGATTATATAGAACTATGGTTTTAAGGCTTAAAATTCTAATTTCTTTGTTGTGATCTTCATATACACCATGAGATTTACTGATTTAATGACGTTTTTGAGGGACAATTATGTCCTTTCCAAAGGATAAAAATAAACTATTCCCTACTGATAGTATTATAGTCAGAATATAATAACATTTTTGACATATGATTTTTTGTGTTTTAGACTGACTCATAGAAATAAAATAAAAAGATTAGCTGTAAGGGTTAGAGATGAACTATCTCAACTTGTTGCTATAACAACAAAATTATCCAGAAGTAAATATCGATGTTAGGTGTCAGCATTTTTTCTCTTTACATCTCTCTGTAATTATTTCCCTCCAACATTCAAATCTCCTTAATTTAATTTTATTTCTTAACCATAACTGAGAATATTTCAGAAAACACGATTTCAGTCAAGAAATAAATCATAGCCCGGCTGGTATAGCTCAGTGGATTGAGCACGGGCTGGGAACCAGAGGGTCCCGGTTCGATTCCCAGTTGGGGCACATGCCTGGGTTGCGGGCCAGGTCCCCAGTGAGGGCCATGTGAGAGGCAACCATACATTGCTCTTTCTCCCTCCCTTCTCCTCTCTCTGAAAATAAATAAATAAAATCTTTAAAAAAAAAAAAAGAAATATATCATAATGTCTAGTTGACTAGTTTTTATATATCCCACTGTCCAGATAACTTAGTTAATTAAAAATTTGTAATGCAGCTTTCAGAATTTAAAAGTTTTTATCATAAATGTTGACCTAAATTTTGATGCCACATTTTATGAACAACTTTTCAGTAAAACCAAACCTAAGTATTCTGCCTTATGATAAATCACAGTATTCCTCTAGTCTGAAATATTCAATATCTTGTTTCCTTTTTATTTTTTCAGTCATTTATTCAATAAATATTTAATAAGCACAACTGTATCTATGTATACCTCATAGTACCTAGCAATATATATATAAGGCATATAAGAATTCAGCCAACTTACAGCTAGAGACTAATAAGGAAAATAAGACATTATCATTATTACCTCCAATAGCGTAGACCATCCCTCCCAGAACTGCTACTCCTAGCCCGCATCGAGCCTGATGAAGCGAAGACACAGTGGTCCAGTACTGGCTAAAGGTATCAAAACGTTCTACACAGCTGAGGGCTCTGCTGTCACTCCAACGACCCCCCTGCAACCGAGTATATCCACCTGAACGGAAGGATAGGAGGTACACAGCGAATCCCTTACTGCTAAATATGGAAATGTTAGTAAGGAGAAAAATCTAGTCCTCTACATCTAGACATTCAGTATTACTTATTTCACATCAAGGAATAAAGGCTTTAGAGCCTGCCATATATATACATATTATTCTTAAATGTGCCAAGTTCTGAGAGATTATGGCTTAAATGCAATGCGTAAACCACAGTATTCTACTTACTTCCTGGTCTTGGTTATAATAGAATAGCAGATAAAACATACATCTAGGAGTTGGTTATTTGTCTAGCTAAGAAGTTTCATTATGGCTTCTATTAGTGTCTATTTCAATTAAAAATAGTGAGTTGAAACTAGTTTGATTGCACATCCCATCATTAAAAGAAGTTTACCATGCACTCAAAAATTACATATTTATATATCAGAGCATACATAAAATTATACATTTAACTACATACATATAAATTATATAGATAATATTTATATATAAATTATATATAAATCTGGTCAATCTGTCTATATATATATATATATATATCAATCAAATACTGACAAGGTTTAATGCTTTTTAAAATAAAAATAAAAAGAGGTTTTACTATGTTTATCTGATATGCCTCTGGATTATCCTGCATACCCGCACTTTGGAGACCACTGGTTGCCATCATCCCTAATAACCAAATAAGACACTGTGAACAGTTAATATTTTTGAGGTTTATTTTCCTTATATTCCATTGGAATTCAAATTTTCAATTTTTAAAGTAATATTTCTTTAGTTAGCTATTGACAATAATTGCATAATCTAAGAACCCAAAGATATAGATGACAGAATAATAGATATCAGATGAGTAGCTATTTTATTCTTAGATGTGTTCACTGTATTATATAACCACAATTTATAAATCTGTAGCCTGTATGAGAAATTAAATGTCTATTTGACACACCTGAATATTTTGACATGTATAATAACAAAATGTTAAAAGGTTTTGATCCTAAAATTCCTGCAATAGAGATAATTTCTATTACTTTTTAAAAGGCTCTTACCTACTGCATACAGGTACTTTCTTGCTTTCTTCCGAGGTCGAACCTTAGATGTCTGCAGAAAACTACAAAACTTGTTCTCTTTGGGAGATCTGCACACCTCACAGAACTCTTTCAAAAGTGTTTGCAATGCAACACGAAGATTAAAATCAGATACTCCTATAGCAATGTTGTAAAAGATAATGTTTAACCAACTTGTAAATAATATTGAAAAGACATGCTTACCTAAGATAAAACACATTTAACATGGAAAAAAAAAAACAAAACTCATCACCAAGCCCTGGCCAGGCAGCTCAGTTGGTTAGAGCATCATCCAAATATGCCAAGGTTGTAGGTTCAATTCCTGTCAGGACACACACAAGAACCAACCATGATGGAAACATGCCTGGGTTGTGGGGCCATCCCTGGTTGGGGAGCATGCAAGAGGCAACTGACTGATGTTTCTCTCAGGCATCAATGTTCCTCTAACTTTAGTTCTCCCTCCCTTACCCTATCTCTAAAACTAAATAAAATCTTTTTTTTAAAAAAAGAACTAACCAATGAATGCATAAATAAATGGAACAACAAATCGATTTCCCTCTCTCTCTCCCCTTCTTCCCCTTTCTCTCTCTCTGTAATCAATTAAAAAAATCATCACCAGCTTGGCTGGTGTAGCTCAGTGGATTGAGCGTGGGCTGGGAACCAAGCGGTCCCAGTTCAATTCTCAGTTGGGCACATGCCTGGGTTGCAGGCCAGGGCCCAGTGAGGGCCATGTGAGAGGCAACCACACATTGCTGTTTCTCTCCCTCTCTTTCTCCCTTCCTTCCCATCTGTCTAAAAATAAATAAATAAAATCTTTAAAAAAAAAAATCATCACCAAACAATGGTGTTTGTTTTCTACAATACCAAATATTTTTCTCACTGCTACTAAAAAATATTTTCCTTGAAGCAAAGGTCTTTAAAAAAAATATGTTTCATAATAGGCAATTTGTTAATACATGTATGAGAATTTCTAAATAAAAATGGCAAGGTGAAACAGGATCACAATTACCTAACAAAATGAAAATATAAAATATAAAGTAGACCAAAATTCTATACTACAACCCAATAACAAAAGGATATAAAATTATGTCATAAGCTTTCAAAAATGACTGTTAAAGCAAGAAACAAAAGATCTGTTGGAATGAAGTCCATTTCCTAAAAAGACATCGTGATTGCGTAAGTTGTTCCTACTCATGGGAGTTTAGCTGAGGTGGTGAACTGGGGACAAAAGTCAACTTGTGTCCCACTTGACAAGCTCTAGGGCCTCCTAAAAGGGCACTACTTTCAAATTTGCATAAAGGACCCATATGTGCTAGCAAGGGACTGTCTCTAAGCCTTGTCCTTACAACCTAGAAGCAATATTGAGGAAAGAAGGTCAACTAACAAAATCTGGAGAATTCTCACTAACTAATAATTTGGAGAGAGGTAGACTAAGCAGGTAAGAAGCCAAACTGAGAAGTCAAAGACCAGAAACCATGAAAAGTCAAGTCCCTTAGAGCACCATCAGTAAAGGTAGAGAGGATCGCCAGAGTTTCCCATCTAAGAGAGCACAGTGCTAGCTAAAATCTATGTGAGATGTGGCCCTGGCTGGTGTAGCTCAGTGGATGGAGCGCGGGCTGGGAACCAGAGGGTCCCGGTTCGATTCCCGGTCAGGGAACATGCCTGGGTTGCGGGCCAGGTCCCCAGTGAGGGCCATGTGAGAGGCAACCATACATTGCTCTTTCTCCTCCTTCTCTCTGAAAATAAATAAATAAAATCTTAAAAAAATAAAATCTATGTGAGATGCATGTTTGGCTGGATTAAGTAGGCCCTGACACAGATCAATATCAGGATCTCATAAGAGAGAGCTCAGAGCTCAGGTCCCCAAGGAAGGACCTCGGCCTTAGCAAATCTCTATTCTTCTATCATCCTCATGCCTCAGGCTAGAAAGAAGTGGTAAGAACACAACAGATAGCTCTCAAACTTTAGATGGGAGAAACAAAGTAGTTAAACTAAATTAGAAAAAAAAATGACAAAAAAATAAACTAGGGTAGAAAGGGTGTCAAGGAGAATTAGCTCTTACATTACTAAGGCAAACAGGTTTGATACAGCTGCTCATGTTAAGCATGAGCAATATATCAAAAAACAGCAATGTAGCTATTAAAATATATCCCAAGAAAGGTGACAGACTGAAGAATTTAGCCTGGAAGAAAACATTAGCCACAAGCAGATACAAACTCCCCATACAGGCTTCACAGGATAGAATTATTAAAGATAGAATTATTAAGAATATAGATCCTACAAAGAAAGAGGTCAAAAACAGAATGAGTTGCACTGATAAAGAATCAAAGTGAGAACTGAAATAACAGTATTGCAAATTCTATAAATTAGAAACAAGAAACAAAAGACATGACTCAAATCAAATCAGCAATCTGAAATAAAGACTTGAGAAAACAACTGTAAACACAGCAAAAGACAAAATATTTTAAAATTAGATGATAAATATAAAACAAAGAAGTTTCAACAAAAGCATGAAAGCTACCAAATGAAACATTAAGTGTTCAGAGATTTCATTCAGGAAAATTCCCCCCAAATGAATTGAAACCTAACCATTTAAAAGGAAAGTGTAGCCCCAGCTGGTGTAGCTCAGTGGATTGAGCGCGGGCTGGGAACCAAGCGGTCCCGGTTTGATTCCCAGTCAGGGCACATGCCTGGGTTGCGGGCCAGGTCCCCGTGAGGGCCATGTGAGAGGCAAGCATACATTGCTGTTTCTTTCCCTCTCTTTTTCCCTCCCTTCCCCACTCTCTAAAAATAAATAAAAATAAAATCTTTAAAAGGAAAGTGTATATGATACAGTCTAAAAATAATAACAAACTTTTACACAAATTAAGAATAATGAAAAAATAAAATGCCATTATCATTTCCTACTAATTTTAGGCTATTTCAGAGAATATATTTAGCTCTATATTTGCTTCCTGAAATAATTGGTTACTACTAGAGCTAAGGTTTTGAAACTATGAAACTGTTCTTAGTTCAAAAGCATGCCTGGGTGTTAATCTTTTATGGGTTTATACGAAAAAATCTTTTTGGGGAAAAAAAAAGAATGAAAGAGAATTCTTAGGTACCAAAGCAAAAAAAGGCAGTCACTAAAAAAAAAAGAACCAGGCCTTACAAAGTTTGAGGGGGAGCAGAGAGGAGTATCACTGTATAACTTAGAATATTATGCTCACCCAAATTGCTGTTAAATTAAAAATACATCAGGCAGAAATCCTCAAACATGAAAATAATTCAGGAAATATAATAACCATGAGCCTTTCCTGAAAAAACTACTTTGTGATAAAATCCAGCCAACCAAACGATGAATCAAAAAAGAAAATTCAACCCTGGCTGTTGTAGCTCAATGGATTGAGTGTGGGCTGCGAACCAAAGGGTCGCCGGTTCGATTCCCAGTCAGGGCACATGCCTCGGTTGCAGGCCAGGTCCCCAGTGGGGGCCACATGAGAGGCAACCACACATTGATGATTCTGTCCCTCTCCTTTTCCCTCCCTTCCCTTCTGTCTAAAAATAAATAAATAAAATCTTTACAAAAAGAAAAAATAAAATTCAGGAATAAAAAGACTATGATTGAAAAACTTGTAGAGGGCATCAAATCTATTCAAATATAGAACAAAGCACAGAGCTAAGAGAATTATGACTGCAAAAAATCTATATAAAGGTATAAATATTGAAGAGGGGGTAAGAAAAAAATAAGAATGCTAATTTTCTCATTTTTTCTTAGCATAGAGTCTATACTGTTTAAAACTGAAATGCAAAATGAGACTACGATTTCATCTTTTAGTGACTAATCTTTTGTCCTTAACTCTATTAGAGCTTTTTAGAATGAGTATTTCTTAGGATAGACATTTATCTGAAATTACTGTATTTTGCTGTGTATAATGCACATTTTTTGCCCATACTTTTGAGGGAAAAATAAGAATGTGCAGTACACATGGGTATAATGATTATATACCATGGGTATAATAATCCCATGTATAATGCGCACAAATATGTAAGTCTGCATTATACACAGCAAATATATGGTACTTATTACTTCAGCTTATTTGCTAACTTTTAGAGAGATTTAAGTACATTTTTATATTACAAATAGTGTATAGAATGATTCATATTCTTATAATTTTTCTTTTAACTATTCATTCAACCATATACCTAACCATCATCCAACCTCCTATACAGTGATATCTGAATGTTAATTGTAACTGGTTATTTTTGGGTGAGAGACTTTGGTGATTTATTTATTTTTTTATACTTTATTACCTAAACTGTTATAAAACCATGTACCATTTTAAAATTTTATTTATTTTTATTTTTAGAGAGCGGGGAAAGGAAGGAGAAAGAGAGGGGGAGAACATTGATGTGTGAGAGAGACATTGATTGGTTGCCTCCCATATACTCCCAACCAGGGATCTGGCCTGCAACCCAGACATGTCCTGACCAGGAACAGAACCAGCAACATTCTGGTTTGCGGGATGATGCCCAACCCACTGAGCTACACCAGTCAGGGCAAACCATGTATCATTTTAAAAATCTATACATTTCACATTACATAATTTAACCATTTCAAGGAAGGCTTCTGCCATATCTGAATTTTGTGGTAGGGTCTCTATATTTTTACATAAATTGTCTTTTCTCCAATGTGATCAAAAAGTTTTAAACTTGAAAAATACTAAGGTTGCCATTTATTTACATATGTATCCTCACCTAAGATGTGTTTACTGATTTTTTTTTAAGAGAGAGAGGGAAGAAAGGAGGGAGGGAGAGAGAAACATCAATATGAGAGAGAAACATTGATTGGTTGCCTCCCATACACATTCCCACCAGGGATCAAACCCAGAACCTAGGTATGTGCACTGACTGGGGATTGAACCTGCAACCTTTTGGTGTACAGGACTACGCTCCAACCAACTGAGCAAACCAGTCAGGGCTTAAGGCTGCCTTTTTTTTTTAAAAGATTTTATTTTTATTTATTTTTAGAGAGAGGAGAAGTGGGGGAGACAGAGAGGGAGAGAAACAGCAATATATGGTTACCTCTCACATGGCCCTCACGGGGGACCTGGCCCGCAACCCAGGCATGTGCCCTTGACCAGGAATCGAACCGGGACTCTTTGGTTCCCAGCCTGCGCTCAATCCACTGAGCTACACCAGCCAGGGCTCTTTGCTGACTTTTTAAAAGTGACAAGATGCCTGACTGGTGTGGCTCAGTGGGTTAGAGCATCATCCCATGCACTGAAAGATTGTGGGTTGGATTCCCAGTCAAGGCACATACCTAGGTTGCAGGTTTGGTCCCTGGATTGGGTGCGTGCAGGAGGTAACCTACCGATGTTTCTCTCACATGGATGTTTCTCTCTCTCTCTCCCTTCTTCTCTCTCTGGAATCAATTTTTTTAAAAAGTGACCAGGAAATCTTTCACTGAAATAATTGGTACGGCCAAAAATAGCAGTATCTCAGCTCAGTCAGTAATTTTATCTATAACTCTCATCTCCATTAGTACTTAATCTCAAGGAAGGTACATAAGAATTTTATTAAAATAAAAGGTAGAAATATGGAAATACTACAGTCTACCCACAAAACCAAAGTATGTATCTTGGCATACAGTAATCATTCAATAAATGTCTTCTATTGAACTGAAAAATAAAAACACCATCACATTTCAAACAGAAAAAGCCACCAGACAATTAACTGACAAATCTGATATGCAACAACAACAACAAAAATTACCTTCTATATACTTTAAAAGCCTCTGAGGCGGTAATAAAGGGAATCGAATTGGGTCTAGCACTTCCACCACATATTTTTTTCTCTTTCCCAGATCTTTGAGAATCCATTGCATTGCAGCTAAGAAGACTTGGTATTCATCCTCAATGCTAAGCTCTTCACTTCTCAAAATTTTGATCAACTGATCTTTTGTAAGTGCCAGGAACTCTTCTCCACTCTGAACCTCCAAGAAATGGACATGAATGTAGTTTTCTGTGAATTCCAAAAGATCATGGCAGGCAATTTGCTCAGAGAACTGAAAGATCCCAATGCAGTTCAGTGGATCAATTTGTCCTTTCAGAAAGTCACAGCAAAGATTAACAACTTCAGTCAACTGAAGCATGTCTGCTGCAACAATCAACTCCTGGACATTATTCACACTTATGTTCACTATGCCTAGGGAAACAAGAAGACAAAATAACCAGTACAGTAAAATAAAAACAAACATTAGGCTTATATTAAAAAAATATTATATTTTATTCCACTGATTGCTAAATAAAAAGCAACAAAGGATTTATAGAAAGGGCACAAAACTTAAATAATAATGATTACCTAACATTTATGGAATGCTTACAATGAACCGGACACCACATTAATTGTTTTATACATTAATTTAACCCTGACTACAACCCTATATAGTAGGTATTTTTTTCCTATTTTTGTATTAAGAAAACAGAATCAGAAAGTTTAAATAACTTGTCCCCAAGTCACATGGTTAAGTGAGTTGACAGGGTCGGTTAGGGATTGACACCAAAGTCCGTGCTTTTAACATAGGGTTCTGTGTGTCTACCAAACATTTACTTAGGCACTGGAGAAGGTAAGACAGGGTCTCTACTTTCAATTACGATAAAGTGCTATACAAATGTTAATTTTAATATTACTTATAACCAAGAGTGTAAAACATATGAGAAGTTATTAATACTCAACATTTAAGTAACTATATATACCACTTTCCAGATGGCTTCACTTTCATATATTTACATAATGACTTTGCAACATCAGTCAATTATATTTAGAAGGAAAAAAGAAACCACTGTAATTCTCCTTCCTAATAGGGATAACCTCTCCATTCAATTTTGTACTTTCCCTTTATCCCTTTAATTCCCATTCATTCCACTAAACCATTTGCCTAAAATTTGTATTCCCAATTAGATTTATATAGTCTGTTGGGGCGAGGTTTGCCCCTTCCATATTTCCAATGCCTAGCCCATACTAGGTGCTCAAAAATTTTGTTTTGAATAAGTGAGTGGCCAAAGAAATTATGGTGAGAGAAAGGATATGGCTTGCTGAATGCAAACAGGGGGTTTTCCAAAAGTATAAGAAGTCGAATCCACCATGGGAGTAAATGGTAGTGGCTTCAGGGAAAACTGAGACAAGACTTACTTGAATAAAATGAGAACTCATCACAAACTTGGAGAAGATAAGATCATGGATTGTGAACTAAGGGGGGTGAATGACTGCTACTGGATAAAGCCAAGAGTTACTTCAGAGTAATAAAATGAATGCCCTCCAACTTAATAAGGTTTTATAGATTACAAAATGTACTTTTACAAGTATTAAAATTTATCTCATTAAACCTTCACAGGAATTATAAAGTGCTACTATCCCCACTTTACAATAAGGAAAATGAGGCTCTCACAAACTCACTTCTATTTTGTAAATACATTATCTGCATTACCTAGAAAACTCTGTGAAGGCAGAGGCCATGACTGTCTTATTTACTTCATATCCCTAGCACCTAGCTCAAAAAGTATTCATAAATATCTGTTGAAAGAATCAATGAGTAATAGACGAAAGCTAAATGAAATGCACAGCTAATTAGTGGCAGAACTAGATCACAAACCAGGTCATTTGATTCTAAATGAAGTGCATAAAAATCTAAGGTGAGAAATATCTGTTAAGACCTATTAGAATTGTGAATGGTTAATAAAGAATGCATAGAGTCCTGGTTGGTGTGGCTCAATGGATTGAGCGCTGGCCTGTGAACCAAAGGGTTGCTGGTTTGATTCCCAGTCAGGGCACCTGCCTAAGTTGCCTTGCCAGGTCCCCGGAGTAGGGTGCATGTGAGAGGCAACCACACATTGATGTTTCTCTTCTTCCCTACCTTTCCCTCAAAAAAAAAAAAAAAAAGCAAAGACAAGTCCAAAGACAAGATCCAAAGATCAACAGAACAACAGATTTTGCTGTCCCCACATCTCCGAAAAGGGAAATGCTATTACAATGAAATCAAAGAACATGTTTCTTTTTTAAAACTAACTGTAAGAAAAACTACAAAGTTTCCTGACCAATAAATACCCTAAATTAATTTTCTTTTCATATTTACTAACAGAACCTTTTGGGTGGCAATTGTGCACAGCTGAAAATTACATTTCTTAGCTTCCACTTACAGATAGAAGTTAATTTTTTGACTGAGTTTGGCCAACAGGATATAGGTAGCAATTATTGGGTAGGTTACCAGAAAAGCTTAAAAAGATGATAGATTCAGCTGGCAGACTCTTTTGTTTTTCCCTCTTCCTCCTTCCACTGGCTGGAGTTCAGTGAGCATGACATTAGCGGCTATAAGCTATAGATGGTGGAGCAAAATGTTAGAAGAATAATGGGACACTAATGGTATCATGAAGCCACTATATCACCCTTGGAATTACTATGGATTCATTTTTGTGGGAAAAGTAAATCAACTTCTATCTTATTAAGGCACTTTTTATCTTTTACTAGTAGCCAAACACTGTTCTTAACTGTTATACCAATTTTAGCCTAAAATGTCAACATTATTTCCCTATAGATATGCTCAGTAGCTTTTACTTCTCTGAGTTTTACCATTTTTTATTTCTTTGGTGGAAGTGCTAATCATCAGCAATATGACCATGATGCCATGAACATTCTTTCACTGTATATCTCTTCTTGTTACTATCAGACAACAGAGGCAGAATAGACAGCTTGTGGTATTCTGTTTTACGTAGTTCAACATTAATTCCTTTGGATTAATGTATTAATTTCTACTTTGCAAATATGAGAAGCAGGGGTATTTATGAAGCAGTTTTCAGCTCACACAAGTCATTTAGAAAAGTGAGATCAAGAACCTCTCATGAGTCCTGGCTGGTGCGCTCAGTGGACTAAGTGCCAGCCTGTGACCCAAAGGCCACCAGCTCAATTCCCTGTCAGAGCACATGCCTGGGTTTTGGGACAGGTCCCCAGTTGGGGGCACGTGAGAGGCAACAGACTGATGTATCTCTCGCAGACATTGGTGTTTCCCTCCCTCTTTTTTTCCCTCCCTTCCCCTCTCTCTAAAAATAAATAAATAAAATCTTTAAAAACAAAAAAAGAAATACTTTTTAGGCCACATAATCATCTCCTTGAAGGAGGACATGGTATATTCTCAAAACTAGACCAAACAGTCTTTGTTGTCAAACTTTCTTTTCCTGATTGTAATACATATTCACTACAGAAAAAACTTTAAGGCAAAATAAAAATTAATATGAAAATCACATTTTCTAATATACATACACTATTAGCACTTTATTATATTTCTTTTTTTTTTTTGACTGTCCTAAATTGTTTATTAGGTAAGAATTTTACAAACATGACACATATTAGTGGTAATGGTGGAGCTGGAGAGTACTGTGCCTTCTCCAAGCAGCACGGCAAGAACCATCAATAGCGTGGTGGAACCTGTGGCCCTTTCAAAGGCCACGGCTCTTGCGGCCTGCAGATGTCAGCCCTCGCATCTCCCTGTGCTTGTGGACCGGTTTGGTGATCCACTGGGTGTCAGGATTCCTTCTGATAGCCCTTATGGAATGGATCAATGAGGATACTCAAAGAATTTGTATGTGGGATCTTCGCCAACCCAGTAAGAATTCAGGACTCTCAGAGCCCCACAGTGGCGCTGAGCTTGCTCCTCAGCAACAGACTGAAGGCTCTGGGCAAACTTCAGCTGGTTAACACCATGATGGACAGGCTTGCCACAGGTTATACCCTTAGGAACAGGGAGTTTGTGGCCACCATGGCACACATGAATCTGATATATGACATAACCTTGCTTGACCTTGTATCCCAGCCTATGTATGTGCTTTATCGGGCCTGTGGCGTGCAGAGAGCTGGTGGTACTACCAGCAGCGCACCTTGAGAAGGAAGCATATCCCATTGGATTGCTTCTTCTTCCATTGCTCCTAGATGTACTTGTAAGCGCCCATCTTGGCTTACCTCAGGTGTGTCAAACTCATTTTCACAGGGGGCCACATCAGTCTTGAGGTTGCCTTCAAAGGGCTGAAATAATTTTAGGACTGTATAATGTAACTACTCCTTAACTGTTAAGGAGTTGAGATTACATTCAGCCCTCTGAAGGCAACCACGAGGCTGATGTGGCCCCAGGTAAAAATGAGTTTGACACCCCTGGCTTATCTTACAGCCACAGCTAGGCGGAAAGGAAGAACCTTTCTCCCTATTATATTTCTTTCAAATCTTTTTTCCATGCATGTATATTTATCTATGTTTCATATCATATAAGACTTATATTTTATACATAGTTTTGTGTGGATTTTCTGTATCATTAAAACTCTTCAAAAACATTTTTTTTAATTTTTTAATTTTTATTTTTAGAGAAAGGGGAAGGGAGGGAGACAGAGAGGGAGAGAAACAGCAATGTACGGTTGCCTCTCACATGGCCCTCACTGGGGACCTGGCCTGCAACCCAGGCATGTGCCCTGACTGGGAATCGAACCAGTGACCCTTTGGTTCCCAGCCTGCGCTCAATCCACTGAGCTACACCAGCCAGGGCAAAAACATTATAAAGATAAAAGTTTTGATTAAAATAATACATCTTGATTATAAACATTTTGAGAGAAAAAACAGGGAAAAAAGGAGAAGTAAGAATCTTCCATATTCCATCACCTAGGAGGTAAATATCAGCCTTGGTCTTTTTTCCTGTGCACAAATACACACAAATGGCCCTGACTGGTGTGGCTAAGTGGGTTGGGTGTCATCCTGCAAACTGAGGGGTCGCCAGTTAAATTCCCCATCAGGGTACATTCTTGGGTTGCGGGCCAGGCCCCATGTTGGATGCATGCAGGAGGCAACCAACTGATATGAAAGAGAGGGAAAGAAACATCAAAATCATTTATTTTTAGAGAGAGGGGAAGGAAGGGAGAAAGAAACATCATCAGTTGCCTCCCATACCCCTAACCAGGGACCTGGCCCACAACCTAGGCATGTGCTTTGATGGGGAATCAAACCATCAACCTTTTGGTTTGTGGGACAATGCCCAACCAAATGAGCCATACCAGTCATGCCCACACACAAATGACTTTTTTAAAACAAAACTGAGGTGGTATTTATACCCATATTTTCTTCATTTAATATATTGCAAACATTCTTCCATGTTAGTACATATTTAAATCATTTGTGTGATCTAAAAATATTCCATTATATATACATGTATCATAATTTTTTAAATTATATAATCTACTGAGGGACAATTAGGTTGTATTCAATTACATACTATTATTATAAATAATGTTACTATAAACATCCTGGTACATAAATGTTTGCCTGTATCACTAATTAGTTCCTTATGATTCCTACTAAAGGACTACAGAGTGTCAAAAGATATGAACTTTTCAAAGACTCATAATAACATATTGTCAAATTACGTTCCATATATGTAAGATCAATTTGTTTCCATAGCAGTACATAAGTGACTGCATCATTCTCTACTTAAAGCTAAAGGTTCACTTAACATACCTGTGTAAATGAAATCTAGAAGTATTTGAAATATTCCAGCTTCAATTCCTAGAATCTGTACAACATCTTTTGAGGACTCTTTCATTCCTCCAGTGAACAAAGCTGCAAAGTAAGGACTACTGGCAGCCAGAACCAGCCGATGAACTTTAAAAGTTTCCTTCCCAACTTGGAGCTGCACATCACAGAAATGCTGTCCATTTCTCATTTTATTGATCTGGGCCAAGATGAGTTGGGCATGTTTATCTGAGGAAAAAGAACTATCACCAGCCTTGGGACAGCCCTCATTAGCCATCATGACGATTAATTAATTTAAAGGACTGCTGCCCATAATCTGGTTCTACCCTGAAAAACAAACAGAAAGAGACCAAACAACATATTTTTGCATTTAACATGTCTTCTACTCATATACATATGAAACATCCCCTATCCTCAAGGGTCTTACTAAATCTACTTAGGGATATAGAACACACATGAAACAAATAAGGACTAAACTGTGTGGTACCATTCCTAGGGTTTCAGAGAATGGAATAAGTAATGGAGTCTAAAATAATTAGAGGATACTTTACAAAAGACCTGAACTGGATACTGAAAGATAAAAACCGTGAGGAGAGAGGGCATTAGCCTTTCTGGGTGCAGTTAAGAAAATAAGGAAAGATACAAAGACAAAAAGAAGTTATTTGTACACTGCACTAAGAAAGCACACATTGCAGCCAGAATGAACTTTCAAAAAGCAACTGTAATCAGGGCAACTGTCTATTTAGAATCCTTCAATTTGTACACCTCCCTTAGCACACAAAACCCTTCAAATCTCACCTCTGTCTTCCTATCCAGTCCTATCTTCTATACTCCTCTTTGAACTTAATACTCCAACAAAGCCTAACAATTTACAGTTCTCTAAAAGTGACTCTTTCATGGCACCTTTCCCCACCATTTCTTTCTGGATCTTTGTTATAATTCAAAACTGTTCAAATATAATTTCCTTCAAGAACCTGTCCCTGTTCCTTTCTCCTCTGGGTTTGGTGCCCACCCTAAGCTTACCCATTTTACAGCCTATATCACACTCTAGATAGTCAGACACTCTATCACCCTACTCCCTACTCTTTCTCCCTTCTCTGAAAGTTCCTTGAAAGACAGCCCCTTAAATGCAGGGAATATCTTTCATAGATATAGCACAAGAATCTAACACATATTAGGTTTTCAAATGTTTGTAAAATGAATGAGTATAATGAAAAATAACAATAGCTTGGGTTGTTTTTGTTTAGCTCTGATAGCTTGTCCACACATTATGCCAACTGGAATTCTCACAATAATTAATTGGCTGGAAAAAAAGATACTATTATTCAAAATGAGAGAGAAGGAGACAGGCTCAGCTTCCTAAGGACACAGTGTTAGTGGAATGAGAATCAAGGATATAATGCAAGTTACTTTTTGAATAAAGAAACCATGTGATTCAGGAATATAAGAGATAAGGAGATGAAGCACAGGGGAAATCTAAGATGACTAAGGTTTTGTAATTTAAGCATCAAGGAGAATTGGTAATAAGGCTGACAGGAATCGTGTGGGCTGATGTTAGAAAAACGTGGGCAAGTCTATTGCATCCAACCTTACCAAAGTAAAAATAACTAAGCTGATTATCATGACTACCTAGGAATTAATTTGAGAAATTTGAGAAGTTGCAAGGTGGCTGCTAAAACTTCACATCAGTATCTACAGATGTCAATATAGTACATTTAACTGGCATATAAATCTCTACATAGAAATTTGACCTGCAGATATTATTAAACACGGCCTGGCTATCAGCCTTTATTCTGGTCCAGCTTTCTTCCTATCAGCAGAGTTTGTACTTCAGTAGTTTAATTACCAGGTATCTGCAAGACATCAGGCACAGTCACTGGGCTAAAATGCTGCCTCCTGCTACTAAAAAGAGTTCACTGAATATCTATTCACTGTGGTAGCAGCTACGGCAGAAACTGTAATCTATTACCACGCTTCTTAGAGACTACTGATACTCCTGGCTGGTGTGGCTCAGTGGACTGAGTGCTGGCCTGCAAACCAAAGTGTCACCGGTTGGATTGCCAGTCAGGGCGCATGCCTGGGTTGCAGTCCGGGTCCCTGGTTGGGGGTGTGTGAGAGGCAACCACACACTGATGTTTCTCTCCTCTTGCTCCCTCCCTTCCCCTTTCTCTAAAAATAAGTAAATAAAATCTTAAAAAACAAAAAAAAAAACCTACTGATAACTATCCCACTACCGTAGTAGCGTACTTCATCCCAAAAGGCACACGTGGTGTGAGTGATTTCCACAGGGAAAGATCGTAACTCCGGGACATTGCACTGGGATGTAAGAGGCCAGTATCAAGAGACTCGAACTTGAAAGACACTGAAAGACAGATTAGAGCAGCCCAGAGGAAGTAAAAAAAGACCTACGTTTGGTGGCCTTGAGGACCGTGAAAGCCCCTTCAGCAGAGTGTCAGAAAGCACCCCAGGTCCAGCAAGCGTCAAAACAAAGCCGCGAGGCTCTTTGTGCCCGATTTGAGGGCTGGGCCCGGAGAGTTCCCTCCAGCCGCTGAGACACTGGAGGCGGATAAACACTCGGGCACCGTCTGACGCGGGGAAGGCCTCGCAGGCAGGTCTGCGGACAGCAGACTGGCCGGGGGCTGGGCCTGCGGACTCCCCGGTAGAGGCGGGGAGCGGACCGGACGAAACTCCGGTGAGGGAAAAAACACATCGACTAGCAGAGGTCTGCCCGAGCGGCGGGGGGAAACGGTTCCAGACGCCCCGTTTTCTCTTCCTCAGGGGTTCCGAGGGCCGGAGAGAGCCCCAGAGGAAATTCCCAACCCCGTCATAAACGCACCCTGAACGCAGGCCCTCCTTACCCGCCGCTTCCCCTTCCCGCCGGCGCCCGCTCAGGCTCTGCGCGCACACTCGCGACCAGCACCGGCACGGAGGGGGCGGGGGAAACCTGGCTTGGAGGACGAGGCGGGGTGACAGGGAAGTGCGCGGTCGACCAAGGGGTGGAGGCGAGTTGAGGCGAGGCCTGGTGAAGGGTGACTCTCCCGCTCCGCCGCCCCGCACGGGTCTGCGCCTGCGCAGTGCTCTTCCGCTCGCTGTTAGCGACGCCTTCGGGGCTCGCGCTGCAGCCGCCCGGTGCTAAAATGCTTAATTCCCTGTGGCTGGGAACGGTTCAACTGCAAGCAGGACATCCTGCCTGTGGGCCTGTCGGACTCGTCCTTTCCATTCCACGGACACTCTCTCCATTTTTGTGGCATCCAAGGGAGCCCGCGAGTGCCAAGGAAAAACATAGGCGAACATCCGGCAAGGCGCTTCTAATTTTTCTTAACTATTTTTTAAATTGAAATTAAATGGACATATAATTAGTTTCAGGTGTACAATATAATGATATAATATTTATAGCTTCTCTCTATTTACTAGATCACGGCACTGTGAATGTACGTACAGTAGAATGAATCTACTTTGAGGGAAGGGAAAACTCAAAACGTCCAGTTCTTTTCACTGTAGAACCTCATATGTCACATTAGTGGCTTTCAAACTTTTTGACCCCAGCCCAGAGTGAACAAAAACATTCTACATCAAACCCAATAATACTACATATGTGTGTATGTAAGTGAATATACCTGAAACAAAAACTTGGCGAAACGTTTTTTTATTTTATTTTTCAATTATTTATATTCAATATCTTGTATCAGAAAATTTATATTTAAAGTAATTGTTGTCCACTCTGTAGAAAAGATGGCCCAAAACACTGCATTATATTGACCTACGGTATATTAAATCACTTTTGCCTCTTAGCAAATTCATTTCAACATGTCTGATTTTTAGCAAATTTGTACAACATTCCTGTAACATTTTTCCGCTCCCTCATTAATGAGACAAATACTGTTTTTGACATGTGTTTATAGTTCTATGAGAGTCATCATTTTACCTTTCTGAAAATTATACTTCAGCACCTAAATTAATTTCACAATTTACTAATGGATTGCATCCAGCAATTTGAAAACCAGTGTTTTAGGGTATATTCCTAGGAGCAGAATTGCTGAAACATACTGTATGTGCATCTTCAATTTCACTAAAAAATACCTGTTTTCCAAACTCTTTGTTCCAGTTTACATTTCTACCAGCAGTAAATGAGAGTTCCCTTACTCCACATCTTTGCCAACACTTCATATCACCAGATGTTTCAATTTTGTATAACCTGGTAAGTGTAAAATGGTATTTCATTTTTAAAAATGATTTACATTTTCTGTTTATTAATGAGATCAGGTAGTAAAAAAATGTTTATAAGTTGTTATGGACTGAATTGTGTCCCCTCAAATATGTTGAAGCCCCAACCCCCAGTGTAATGGTATCTGGAGTTGGCAAGGTAATTAGGGTTTGATGAGGTAGTGAGGATGGGGCCCTCATGGTGGGATTAGTGCCTTTATAAGAAGAGACACCAGAGTTTTCATGAAGATGGCCCCAAAAGAGAGGAAGGAAGCCCCTGTCCCTCCCAAAGCTGAAGCAAAAGCAAAGGCTTTGAAGGCAAAGAATGCAGTGTTTAAAGTCTTCCATAGCCACACAAAAGAAGATCCGCATGTCATCAACTTTCCAAAGGCCAAAGATACTGTGGTTCCGAAGGCAGCCTAAATATCCTCAGAAGAGTACCCCAGGAGACACAAGTTTGATCACTATGCTATCATTAAATTCCCTCTGACTACCGAGTCAGCCATGAAGACAGAAAACAACAATACACTCTGTTCATTGTGGACATCAAGACCAATAAGCACCAGATCAAACAGACTGTGAAGAAGCTCTATGACATTAACATGTCCAAGGTCAACACTCTGATTGGGCCTGATGGAGGTGCCTGTTCCACTGGCTCCTGATTATGATGCTTTGGATGTTGCCAGAAACACTGGGATCATCTAAACTGAGTCCAGCTGGCTAATTCTAAATATAAAAGTTTTACATTGTAAAACAATAAAAAGAAACATCTGAGAGCTTGCTCTCTATCTTCTCCTGTCCCCACTATGAACACAAAGGAGAGGTCTTGTCTGCACACACGGGGAAATGATATCTGCCTACAAACCAAGAGAGAAGCCTAAGAATGAAACCTACCTTGCCAGCACTTTGTTCTTGGACCTCCCAGTTTCCAGAACTGTGAGAAAAAATTTGTTGTTTAAACAAATCAGTCCATGTTATTTTGTTATGGCAGTCCAAGTTGACTAATACATAACCCAATTAAGTTTCTTTTTTCTGTAAAATGGCTATTTATGCCTTTTGTCCATTTTTATATTGATTTTTTAAGTTTTTTTATTGATTCTTAGGAGGTTTGTAATTTATATGTATTGCCAGTATTTTCCTCCAATTTGTGATTCATCTATATCTTTTACTTAACGTCTCTTTTGATGAACAAAAGTTCATAATTTTACCAATTTATCAGCCTATTTACTAATGTTTGCATTTTTGGTATGTTGCTTAAGAAATTCTTCCCCTCCCCGATGTTATAAAGATGTTATCTCATAGTTTCTTTTGAAAGTGTTATATTCTCTCTTTTCATATTTAATTCTTTAAGTCACTAGGAGTCAATTTTTGTGAATGTGTCAGGATAGGTATCCAATTTCTTTTTTTGTTTTTCTATATATATAACTGATTGTCAAAACACTATTGAGTAGTTCATATTTCCCCACTGATCTGCAGTGCTAAGTCTCTACTATATTATGTTTCCTTTCAGGCTGGGATCAATTCTGTATTCATTTCCTTTGATCTATACCATCCATTTACCACTGTTTTAATTACTATAGTTTTGTTATAACTCATGATATCTGATAGGATAAGTTTCCCCATCTTGTTCTTCTTCAGCAGTGTCTTGGCTATTCCTGGTACTCTTTTTTTTTAAGATTTTATTTTTTTTATTTATTTTTAGAGAGAGGGGAAGGGAGGGAGAAAGAGAGGGAGAGAAACAGCAATGTATGGTTGCCTCTCACATGGCCCTCACAGGGACCTGGCCTGCAACCTAGGCATGTGCCCTGACTGGGAATCGAACTGGGACCCTTTGGTTCCCAGCCCGTGCTCAATCCACTGAGCTACACCAGCCAGGTATTCCTGGTACTCTTGATCATTCCATATAGGTTTTAGAGCCAGCCTGTTAAATTTCACACACACACACACGTACACACAGTAGGGAGTTCTATTAGAATTGCAATAAAGTCATATGACAATTAGGAGAGAATTAACATTTTATACTATTGAATATTCTTATCAATTAAAATTAAATTTTATAAAATTTTAAAGTTTTATGATTTTATCTATAATGGCTTTCTATGCATTTTATTAAATTTATGCCCTGGCTCAGTTGGTTGGAGCTTCATACTATAAACTGAAAGTTTGCTTGTTTGAATTTGGGTCAGGACACATACATAGGTTGTGGGTTCGATCTCTGATTGGGGCTCAATCAATGTTTCTCTCTCACATCAATGTTTTTCTCTCTGTCTCTGTCTCTGTCTGTCTCCTTTCTCCCTCTCTAAAACTAATGACAAAATGTCCTTGAGTGAGGATAATAAAAAAATATTCATTCCTGAGTACTATCTTTGTGCTATTGTAAATTATATCTTTAAAAATTTTTATTTATTTATTTATTTATTTTTAGAGAGAGGGGAATGGAAGAAGAAAGAGAGGGAGAGAAACATCGATGAGTGGTTGCTCCTTGAGCACCCTCTACAGGGGGTCTGGCCTGCAACCTAGGCATGTGCCCTGACTGGGAATCAAACTGGCGACCCTTTGGTTTGCAGGACGGTGCACAATCCACTGAGCCACACTATCCAGGGCTAAATTATATCTTTTAAAGAATTATGCTTTATGATTGTTGGGTACAGAAATGAAATTCACTTCTGTATGTTGATTTTATAAACAACTTTGCTTAACACCCTTACTAATTTAAAAAAATTGTAGGTTTTTTTTGGATTTTTCTATGTAAATGAATATATCAACTGCACATATGACAGTTTTGTTTCTTTCTTTCCAAATCTTATACCTTGTATTTCATTTTCTTTTGTTTTACTTGGCTGGTTAAGATTTCCAGTATAAGGTTGATTGCAGAAGCAGTATAATGTAGGAATTAATGCATAGAATTTCAAGCCAAATGCCTAAGTCCAAAACCTAGGTGTGCCACTCTGAGATCTTGAGCAAACTGTTTAACTTTTCTTATAACTCAGATTTTTTAGGTTAAATTATGTCTAATTATTTTACATCATTTAATTGTTGTAGGATTAAATATGTTAACTTATGTAAAACACTTCCAGGAGTGTCCAACCTTTTGGTGTCTCTGGACCACACTGGAAGAAGAAGAGTTGTCTTGGTCCACACATTAAATACATTGCGACACGTAATCACAAAAAAAATCTCGTAATGGGTTTGTTTGTTTTTAAGATTTATGTATTTATTTTTAGACAGAAGGGAAGGGATGGAGAAAGACAGGGACAGAAACATCAATGTGTGGTTGCCTCTCACATGGCCCCCACTGGGGACCTGGCCTGAAACCCAGGCATGTGCCCTGACTGGGAATCAAACCAGTGACCCTTTGGTTTGCAGCTCATGTTCAATCTACTGAGCTACACCAGCTAGGGAAATTTCATAATGTTTTAAGTAAATTTATGACTTTGTGTTGGGCAGCATTCACAGCCATCCTGAGCTGCATGTAGCCCTTGGGCCGCAGGTTGGACAACCCTGCAGGTACCTGGTAACTATGAGCACTTTAAAATCATGAATAAAACAAAAATAATAATATCAAAATCCTTCTACATTTTGATTTTAAAGAACTGTCTTTAGCTTTGTTGATCTTTTCAATTACATCTTTGTTTCTTTCTTCATTACTTTCTGCTCTAATATTTATTATTTCTTTAGTTATTATTATTATTATTTTAAATATTTTATTTATTTTTAGAGAGGAGGAAGGGAGGGAGACAGAGAGGGAGAGAAACAGCAATGTATGGTTGCCTCTCACATGGCCCTCACTGGGGACCTGGCCCACGACCCAGGCATGTGCCCTGACTGGGAATCAAACTGGCGACCCTTTGGTTCCCAGCCTGCGCTCAATCCACTGAGCTACACCAGCCAGGGCACACTTTAGTTATTATTGAATTTGTTTCTCTTTTTTTCAGTTTCTTAAGTTTTCAGTTGCTTAGTTCCTGACTTTTCAGTCTTCCTTCTTTTAAAATGTAGGTTTAAGGCTATAAATTTACCTTGTAAGTATTGCTTATAATATAAACATGAATAGTACCCCTGGGAGTTAGACAAACAAAATAGCCCTACAGGTTATAATTAGCAGTAGAGATAGAGCTGACTGGGGGAAAATAATTAAATTGCTTGAACAGTAGGGGTTAAAAGCTCAAGCTTTGGAATCAGAATACCTGAGTTGAACATTCAGACTGTTTCTTACTAGTTGTATGTCTTTTGCCTAGTTACCTGTGCTTTAATTTCTTCATGGTAAATTGGAATAAATATCTACTTTTTGGTGGCTTATAAGCATTGAATGAGTTAATGCATATAAAGTATCTATACCATTTTCAGGAATAAACATTAACTATGTTTTTCTATTTGTTTTCTCTTCAGTGGTTGAAATTAAGTGACCATGAATTTGTAGTGGCATCAATCTACCCAGCTGAATGATTTTTCTTCAACAGTGCTTTGCAACCTGCCTGAATACAGAAATACAAACATTTGGATTGATCCAGAGCTCCAGAATTAAGGTTTGGCTATGTGGGTACCACAAAAAGAAAGAGGGTCAAAGACCTTGAGTATTTTGTAAGACAGTGGTTGAATGGACTAAAAGAGTTATTCTCAAAAGCCCCAGAGAATTTGTTCAGCAGAACGTGCCAGCATGCTCGAAGCCTCAGATAAGTCTGTGGCCAAGGTCTATTCTTTGCTGAGATTCTTCTTTTGCCAACTTTTCTTTCTGTTTTTACTGAGGTAAACTGATGAAGGAATAGAAAGGAGACATGATGGTGAACTTTATTTATTCTTTTATTTAACCAATACTTAATGAGTATCAACAATGTGCCACATTGGTTATGCACTTTAGATCATGGTGATATATAGTGGACGAAACAAAGTTCCTGCTCTTGTAGGTTTACATTCTAGTTGGAGAAGCAGAAAATAAACAAATGAATAGATTTATGTCAGAGGATGATAATGTTATGAAGAATAATAAAGAAGGATAAGGGACTAAAGCAGGGGTATCGAACTCATTTTCACCAGGGGACACATCAGCCACGTCGTGGTTGCCTTCAGAGGGCCGAATGTAATTTTGGGACTGTATAAATGTAACTACTCCTTAACTAGGGGCTAGGAGCTCGGCACTGCCACCGGGTAGAAACAAGGTGCAGGGCCGGATAAAACAAGGTGGAGGGCCGGATTTGGCCCACGGGCCTTGTGTTTGCCACCTGTGGACTAGAGAGTGACATATTGGGGAAAGGGGTATTGTTCTAGACAACAGTATCAGCAAAAGCCTAAGAAAACATTTGACCAGAGGCCTGAATGGAGAGAGGGAGCCATGTATAGGAGAATTCTAGACAGGTAGAAAAGTAAATGCGAAGATCTTATCCTGAGCGTATACTTAGGATGTTTAAGGAACAGCAAGGAATCCATCATTACTGAAGAAACAATAGCAAAGGGGAAGAAGGTCAGGATATGAGGGCAGGCAGACAGGTAGCTAGAAGCAGTATCATGTGATGTCTTGTGTACATAAGAGAGGCTTTGGCTTTTCTTTTGAGTGAAATAACTATTCTCTTGTATGTGTTTTGTTGTTTTTATTTGTTTTGTTTTGTTTTTTTTCTAATTTATTTTTAGACAGAAGAGAATGAAGGGAGAAAGAGATGGGGAGAAACATCAATGTGTGGTTGCATCTTTTGTGGCCCCCCTGGGGTCCTGGCCCGCAATCCAGGCATGTGCCCTGACTGGGAATCGAACCTGTGACCCTTTGGTTCGCAGCCCGCGCTCAATCCACTGAGCTACTCCAGCCAGGGCTGTTTTGGGTATTTGAACAACAAATGGTGGTTACATATTTCTACATATAAAAACCCAGTCAGATCGTCTGAGATCACAGTCTTTTGAGTCCTTAAGTAATAATTACATGTGCCCTACAGATCTGATTGTTGAACAGTCAGATGGTGGAGGATCTCTTGGGCCAGTTGTTCTGTCTAGCCTAGGCATTCTTCTCCCATGTCCAGATCTCTCACCTTTTCCTCATATGTTGGTTGTAAACTTCAGTCCTATGTCATTTGTGTTTCCAGGTAACCCTGAGAAACTAGGACAGACAGATCTGGGGAGTAACTGAGCAAGCAAGTTGCAAGGCTAGGTGAAGATTTGGGGAGTAACTGAGCAAGCAAGTTGCAAGGCTAGGTGGATATGGTCATTGTGAGATGTGGAATTGTAGTTGTCCTAAGTGGTGGCTTGTTCCAGGATATAACTGTGGAAGTAGATGGTGGAGAAGAAACAGGCACGACTTACCTACTGTTGATAAATGTTTAAAACTAACATAAAATTTTTAAAAGTCAAGTTTATTGAGGTATAATTTATATACAGTAAAATTCACCCTTTTTGAATGTAGAGTTCTGAGTTTTGACAAATGTATTGTGTTCGTTCAGGCTATCTTTAGAACAGATGCCAATATGAAATCAAACATTCAAGGATTTTTTTTTTTTAGGGCAACACTTGTAATAGAAATGAGGAGTGAGCCAGGAAAGACTGTGAGATCACAATGTAAGCCTGATCCAAGTGAAAAAGAGAAGGGAAAAATGTTGAGAGTGTCTTTGAAGACTAGGAAGTCTAGGAAACAACAGTAGGCAAAACCTTTGGGAGTCTGAGCTCAAGTCGATCTTCTTAGGACTTTTCACTTTGCACCTGCCTTAGTATCCTTGCTATGTCCATTCATTGTCTGTGAATAGCCCATTGAAATGTAGCATTGGTTCAAGTGTGGTGACAGATTTCTAGGCCCAGCAGTTAGGGCCCTTGGTCAGTTATGCTCCATGTAGTTGAAAGTCTATGAGGCACATTCATGTGGCCATTCCAAGTTAAAGTCATGTAGCCTACCACAATCAAGACATAAATTATTTCCATCAATCCATAAACTAACATACTGTATTTTGCTATATATAATGTGCACCCACATTTTTGGCCCAAAATTTCAGGAAAAGAAAATTTTCCCCTAAAGGTTTTATCTATTTATTTTTAGAGAGAGAGTACAGGGAGGAGAAAAAGAGGGAGAGAAACATCAATGTGTGGTTGTCTCTTGTGCACCCCCTACTGGGGACCTGGCCTGCAACCCAGGCCTGTGCTCTGACTGGAAATCAAACCTG
>PVJI01020868.1:0-28108 GCA_004026765.1 Micronycteris hirsuta | reverse complement strand
CCATCTACAAATGAATGGATCAAGAAACTATGGTACATTTACACAATGGAATTCTACGCAGCAGAAAGGAAAAAGGAGCTTATACCCTTTGCAACAGCATGGATGGAACTGGAGAGCATTATGCTAAGTGAAGTAAGCCAGGCAGTGAGGGACAAATACCATATGATCTCACCTTTAACTGGATCATAACCAACAAAAGTAGAAAGCAAGCAAAACATAACCAGAGACATTGAAATTAAGAACAGTGTAACAATAGATAGGGGAGAGGGGGGAGGGGACAATGGGGAGAAGAGTTTTCGGGAATCACTGTAGAGGACACATGGACAGAACTAAGGGGGAAGAGGGAGGCTGGGGGGGAGGTGGGGCTGGAGGGGAAGGGAGGGGGGTGGGGAGAGGATGCAAATAACTGTAATTAAACAAAAAAAAATTTTTAAAATTAAAAAAAAGAAAAAAGAAACTTAAACTTTACCATATCAATAATTACAGTACATGTAAATTGTTTACAGGCCCAATTATGAGGTAAAGATTCTCAGACTAGGTGACCCAGCAAGACCCACCCTGTCTGCTGCTTATAAGAAACCTGGTACAGATGCAGAAATGTTCTCCACACCTTTCTGATTTTATGACATAAAACTTATCTTCTTTCTTAGGATCATAACTGGTCCCAGACACAGAGTCTTTCGATTGTTTGAGAGCCTTGGGAAGCTTCGTTTTAACCTGTGACTTGTAATTGAGTAGACACTTTCAACCCGTCTATACACAATGTAAGGTTGTGTGGTCTTAACACAATGCATGGTACCTTCTTGCTAGGGCGCTGACCACCTGCCCTGCCGTCACACCGGCCTGGCGCCTTTCCTCCCCCCAGAATCGGCTCTGGCCTCCCAGCCTCTCTGAGCCACCCTGGGCTTGTTCTGGCAACAGGCGGTAACTGCCACGGCAACCATCACAAAGCATACCTCCGCCTGCCTTCCCCTTTCTTTTCCACTAGAAAAAAAAAGCTGAAACAAAACCGATTTCAAATTAGCTAGGATTTTAGGTAAGGAAGACTCTCAGTGGGGAAGGCATTACTGCATATATTCTATGAACAAAACATGTTCCTCCATTTTACTTTATACGTGGTAGTGAAGTTCACTGTTTTTCAAGTGCTTCGAGCAGTTCATAAGAATAGCATTACAAATGCACAATTGTCTCTGAATGCCGTGTCTATATTTGAGCACAATAAAGAATTATGAATCATTTCCACTCAGTGTTTAATTTAATTTTCAAAAATTTAATTTTCAAAAATATTATAAAAGGAGGTAACTATTGTTATGAAGATGCGTTTAGATGACATTTAATTATAATGCAGGATAATTTATTTTACCAGCTAGAGTATCTTGGGCTAATTGCATTTATTTATGTTTTATCCTTCTGCCGTCATAAGAAACAATCCACTCTATATGTTTATTTTACCATTTTTTTTCATCTTAAGAGGGATTCTGGATTTTTCTGTAAATTTTGGTAAATGTTAATTGTAAGGGAAATATTTCTCTGCCCTTACACCTCCCTTTGCAAGAATGCTTTGATCCCTGTAGAAGTTTAATTGCATTTTGTGGAATGGTTCCTCTTTACAATTAGGTCTAGGCTTGGATGCTGAGTGTATTTTCTTTCATGTTTCTATTCAATCATTTCAGTGGTAAATTTTCTGTCTCACCAATATTTGCTTTCATCCCAGTCCCTGGTAACAGTAACTTCTGAGTAGCCACATTCTTTCATCTGATAAAGACAGACTCTCTGATCACCCTTGAAGTGTTCTGGGGAAGTTAGCCTTTGATTATTTTAATGATTCTTCCCTTTTGTAGATTGTTAATGAGTAGTTCAAGTTAAGATATTGTCATGTCTCTTGTTGGGTTTACTCTACTCGGAAGATGAGCATCGTTGATAGGATGCATGCAGTCTGTAGTCTCCTTGTTCCATAAATGAAATGTGCTATTTTTTAAGATATTTTATTTATTTATTTTTAGAGAGAGGGGAAGGGAGGGAGACAGAGAGGGAGAGAAACAGCAATGTACGGTTGCGTCTCACATGGCCCTCAGTGGGGACCTGGCCCGCAACCTAGGCATGTGCCCTGACTGGGAATCGAACCGGAACACTTTGGTTCCCAGCCCGCGCTCAATCCACTGAGCTACACCAGCCAGGGCTTTGAAATGTGTTATTTAAATTTTAGTGGAACTATTTGGGTTCACTTCTCTGAAAAAAAAAAGTATTTTATCATTATAATTGCCAGTGATCTGTCTAGATTTCTGTCCAAAGACAGAATAGACAAGTTCTGTCCAAAAAACAATCTGCTTCTTGGTTCTCTGTCTAAAATGTTCCGTCTGTAATCCTGTAAGGGCTCAGTGAATATTAGCACCATAGTTCTCTGATACTGAGATAGCAAAGGACCGTATAACTGGAGAAAAGAAAAAAAAAAGCAGTGACAAGGAGTCTTGTGCACACTGCTTTATTCTTTTACACAGGCTAATCAGTTCTATTCAGGAAGTATGTTCTAGTGATTGGAGGTGAGCCAAGAGTTTCATTACAAATTCTAAACAGAGATTTAATTGTCCTGGATAGAGAACACCAGCAATGTCGGATAATCCATCTGCATCTTAATGTTTACATCTGTAAAAACCAAAACAAAGAAGAAACCCAGCAATATCAATTATCTTAGAAATACATAATTGGCCAAGGTCTCTGATATTTGTATAAAAGGGACCTTATAACTGCTGAAATTATCCTGTTTTGTGAAGTCTAAAACCAAATAAATGCTCAAGCAGTAAAGTATTCAACAGTAGCTAATTTATTCAGTTTTTCTTTTATTTACTTACCCATTCATCTATTCAAAAATATTTGTTGCACACCATCTAAGTGCCAAAAATTGTACCAGTCACTGTAGATACAGCAGTGAATGAGAAAGACAAAGTCTTTGCTCTGGTGTACTTTACATTCTAGTTGCAGCAGAGGGCAGGGTGCAGGAAAAAAATTTTAAGGGACAATGTGAAGAGGGGCATGCTTTACAATAAGTGGTCAGGAGATTCCTATCTGCAATGGTATAGTTGAGCTCAAATGAAGTAACAAGGAGGGTTCCAGGCAGAGGACATCAAGTACGTGTGCCCTGGGATGAAACAGAATGTATTCAGTTAAAATACACAGAGGAGACCTACGTGATTCAAAGGTAGTGAATGTAACAGAGAGCGGTGTGAGGTGGGTTCAGAAGTGGAAAGGAATGCACCACAGGCAGTTAGAGAAGATCGTAAAGACTTCAGAATTATTCTAAGTACAATGGGGCCACTGTGGAAGAGTTCAGGAGGGCTGTATCATGGTCTGATTCGTCCCTGCTGCGCAGGCAATGGGTTATAAAGACCCGGAATGGAAACAAAGAATACAAGTAGAAGACTCTTGAGGTCATCTGAGTGGGCAGGGATGGCAGTAAGTACTTGGATTTGGGGAGATAAAGCTGAGATGTCTCATAATAGTTCAGTTTGGGGAGGTCAGAAAGAGAGGAATCAAGATGACTTCAGAGTTGTTTTTTTTTTTTTTACATCTAAATGTTGATGTCAAAGACAATTTTACATATGAATGTGGTACTCAAGCCAAGGCTGGAAACACATATTTAGCAGTATTAACACAGAGATGGAATTGAAAGTGCACAAATGGTAAATAAATAGGGAAGAAAAGATTGCCCAGGACAGCGTTCTGGTGCTTTTCAATACTTAGAAGCACCTTCCTCTATTATAATTGCCAGTGATCTGTCCAGATTTCTGTCCAAAGACAGAATAGACAAGTGGAAGGAACCAATGTAAGAGACTAGAAACAGGGTAAGAGCATGATATAGAATCCATGAGAATAGGTTTCAAAAAGAAGAAATTGGATAACTATTTTCAGTACTTTTCAGAAGTCAAGAAGATGAGAATTTTCTGGGAGGGAAGTTACTGCTGGTCATGGTGGAGTATATTCAGAGGCAGGAACTGGGATGGCAACCTAAGGAGCAATGAGGAGTGGTTAAGAGAAACGGGGGTGGAGGTGAAGGGGGAAAAGCAGGGACATGTCCTTGCGCAGCTGTATCTTCATATATCACCACTAAAGCTAATAAGCACTTGAAAGATTAATTATTAGCTTCAGAACGTTCAGTTTATTTTCGTTTGTGTTTGGGGGCCTTTACAAATATTTACTCATCTCCTTTTCATATGCAAGGCACTGTTCTGGACTTGGAATTTTCAGTAATAACCAAGGCAAGCAAAGATCCTTACCTTCATGTAGCTTAGCTCCTAGTGAAGGAGACAAACAACAAACATCAGAAGTAGTAGATTAGAGGGTTAACAGGTGCTTTAGGAAAAAAAGAAGAAGAAGTGGAGTGGAGTAATGCAGACCTGAAGGGCTAGGGTTGCAATTTAAATAGGGTGATCCGATTAGGCCTCATTAATATGATGAGTTTTGTGTAAAAAACTGAAGAAGGCAAGAGTTTAGTTGGGTGGCTTATGGGAAGGAAAAGCATTTCAGGCAGAAGGAACCACTAATACAAAGGCCCTGGGGCAGAAATAGAGCAGGGAAGGAAGAAGGACTCCAGAGTGAAGTGAATAAGAGGACCAATGCAATGAAGGAGATGAAGAGGGTGGCAGGGGCGTTTTTCTTTATTCTGAAGGAAACAGAGCAATGGATTGCAGAGTTCTGAGAACAGAGTGATGTGATCTGTCTCAGCTGACAATAATTCAGCTAAGGGATGATGCTGCCTTGGATCAGGATAGGAGTGGAAGTGATGAGAAGTAATGGCGTTCTAGAACTATTTTGAAAGCAGAACTCCTTTATGTGTTAGGTGTCAGTATGAGAGAAAGAGAGGAGTCAAGGATGACAAAAATGTTACTGAACTAAAATTTGAGAGGATATAGTTGCCAACAGCTGTGATGGATAAAGTGGCAGGTGAAGTAGGTTTAGGGATAAGAGTTCATGCTGTTTGAGATGAGATATTCAAGTAGAGATGTCAAGTAGGCACTTGGATATACCTGCCTGGAGTTCGGCACCTTGCACAGTGACTGTTAAGAGAATTCGGAACCATAACAAGTCTATTAATGCTATTTTCTCAGTTTCACTTAAAGCCTATTCAGGAAGTCCCCTAAAGGCACCCAGTCGAGTCCTATGGGGACATCAGAGCAAAGAGCGAACACCAACAAGGCTGTTTCCAGACCAGGAACGCAACATGGGTGACACTAATAATGCAGGCTCACCAGGTATGTCTCCTAGTTTCTTTTACCCACACTAAATGCAAAATAACTTTAAACCCCTCACTTTTGATCCATAGGGTAAGGCAGCACTCAAATGAAAGATTTTCCTCCTATAGTCCCTTGGGCTCAATGTATTAAACAAAATGGCAGCAAGAGAGAGGGTTATCAACAAGTATAATAACACATGGTTAAACTCGGGCTGCAGTATATCACATCTTGGCAATCCGGAGAAAGATGCCCTTGACCCAGTTTATCTTTGGCAAATGTTTCTGTGTTTATATGTCTTTTATAAAATATGACAAGGGCACAGAGATAATAACAGGCACAGTCAACCCTCAGAAAACCACAAGTTTTAAAAAACAAAAAGGAAAATGGGGAATGACTGTATCTCTGATTTGAAATACCCGATGCAATTAATGATTGCCATTACATGTTCCCTATTAGCCTGACTTGCATAAGCACAAGGAAAAGTTCAGGGTCTAAGAGCTAATCAGGAAAAATATCACTAAGCTTTGAGGTCAGTTAATTAACAGTAAAGTCATATTTTTCACAGATTAAGTCAGGCTCTTCCTTTTGACCTCATTTAATTGCTGCTTTTAAAATCTACTGGAATAGTATTTTTGCATACAAAAATGTATTGAAATTCATTATTCTCTTGAGGTGTGATGAAGCCAAACTTCAAAACACTGGGGTGTGAGTTTAAATTGGCACAATCTTTGTGAAAAGTAATAGATACTGTGTTTTGTGAGGCAACACATATTATTGTATAATAATATAGAGATGATAATAAACATTAAGTGGAGGAGAAATATTGCTACTTTTGCCATACCCATAATGCCTGTCCTGTAGAAATGTGGCTAATGAAGATAAACCTAATAAGTACCCAATGAAGGTACTTATCATAGCATTATTTGTAACTGCAAAAGTTTTGGGCCCTAAATGTCTCTAATTAAAGTATTCAAATCAATTACAACAATTCATTGACATACTATATAACACTAAAAATAAAAATACAATAAATGAATGACATAAGACAGTTTTTATGATTTAGAGTTAAGGTGTATTAAGGCAGCAAGTAAAATTTTACTTTTGAATTGTGTAAGAATACTTATGCATACTTCTTATATATAAAGAAATGAAAAACTTTAATAGTAATTACTTGTGCATTGTAGAATGTGGATTTTGGTTAATTTTTTTCTTTATCATTTTTTTTTATTTTTTATTATCAGCCTGCAACTTTTTATAATAAAAAAAATTCAACCTATTCTTAGATAATAGAGTTTTGAGCCTTTGGCTTAGTTTCCTACATCCTCAATTTTTGGTCACTTCAGAGAAACTTAATAAATCTGGTTATAATTTCTGTTTTCTCATTAACGTAGTACTCAGGGAGAAAATAAGTTAGGTTTTTATGAATACGTTTGATGGTATTCTGGAGGTAGGTGTCGCTATGCCTTATACACATTCCAAGGAGTGAGTTCAGATACTAAACATTGTGAATGTTATTTTCCTAAGTTTTTCTGGGAGGTCAGAGATTTTCCCATTTTACTTTTTGATAGCATAAAATACATACCCTTAACTACTCATTAAATATGAACACTTCATTTTGGATATAATATTTCATGTAGTTAATAAATAATACCATATTTTGAATGCAAATATATTTTAACTTCCACCCCTCTTTATAAGAACAATAAGGGCCAATAATTTTCTGTATTAAAGAAATGAAGAATTTCTCCTTTTGGTAGCAATATTAAATTACTGTGATTCTTCTCTCCACGAAGAAACATGTTATAATATTTCAGCAAACATGATGACTAAAATTCTAATAAAACTTAAATTTTGAAATAAATAGAGGTAGCAGCCGGATTCCACTATGAGACTTGAATATACCAGTAGCTCCAGTTTTGACATGGTCTCTCTGCTCTCTGGGATAAGATCAAATTAGCAGAGCCTGTTGCCAGTTCTTCCTAATACTTAAAACTACCTGTTGACAGATGAAGCAGGGGTGATAAAATCTATCACATAGAAATTTCTAATAATATATCTGAAGAAAAAGGATGTTGCCATTTTTAGTAGGTATAGGGTAATTTTTCATTTCACACAATAAGAGCATTTCTTTAATAATGTAAATTAAGGAATACCTTAGAAAATACAAAATAAGCTCCTTCTGAGAGGGCTAATTTATATTGAGAATAGTATTCATATTCATTTCTATGTTTCATAGTTTGCCCTTAAAAAGATAAGCAATTTAATTGACCAATGACTGTGATGTTTTTATATTAAACATTTTTATTGCTCTTTCTAAAGTGTAAATTATTTATTGATTTTTAAGGTGCTCAATGCATGAGTTAGGCAGTCTGGTATTTTTTAAATATTAAAAGCATCAGTCATCAAATCATCCCACAAAAGGTATGAACATTTAATTGCTTTGACCTCAAGCTTACCATCGTTGCTGGCAATGACACATCCATCTGTGAGGCAGCCATTCCCCCACCTGTATGGACGATTCTGACTGATAGCCATCCCAAAGGATGGCTAAGTGTGGTCTCCAAATCACATGCGAGAGCTTGAATGCTTTCATACTCCTCAGTCCCACATCATGCTAACTAAATATTGAAGCTCTGGGAATCAACATTTATCATGTACCTCAAGTGATATTTATACGCACTGAGTAAAAGATGGTAAATCAATGTTTGGATATAGTTTTTAAGGAATGAATAAACTGTAATTTTCAAATGAGAGTAAATATTTCATGTATATAATATACATATATTAATAGTATGTGTACTTTTATTTTGACTAATCCTAAAATCTATAGATGAAATATGTTTTCTTTAAGAATAATTCTGACAACTGTAATTATTTATTAATAAGTTGTCAAATGCCTTGAAACACAGGAACACAATATGCCCCTTTCCATGGGTGAACACATCTTCAGAAGATGCGCTGGAGACAAGCAAGATGTTCTAGGTGTGCTAAGACCACCCACCAGGAAATTCCTGGACCAAAAACTCAGCCTGGACCCAGACATGTCAACAGCACAGAGAACTTTTTTTTTTTTTCTGAATCCTCACCCAAGAATATCTTTTTACTGGAGAGAGACAGAGAAAGAGAGGGAGAGAGAAAGAAATATAAACATCCTCGATGTGAGAGAGAAACATTAATTGGTTGCCTCTCATACACACCACTACCAGAGATCAAACCTGCAACCCAGGAATGTACCCTGCCTGGGAATCAAACCCATGACCTTTCAGTGTACGAGACGATGTTCCAGCCAACTGAGCCAACCAGTCAGGGCCAGGACATTTTTTTCTGTCATAATATCTCTACATCTGAGTCCATGTGCTATACCCATTACTGCTATAAGATCTTGCATATTAAAAAAAAAACAACCTAAAGAAATATGAAGGCTACATTATCCTTTGCATGAATAGGAAAGATTTTCTGGACAACTAATCTCCCTATTCACTTCTCTGTTCCCTCAAGATTATGTCAAGTTGAGTAACAAAGTAAAGGGAAATAAAACTGCCCTAAACAAACAAAACTAAAAAGGAAAAAAAATACATTTCGAGGAAGGAAAGGGAGACAGGCATTTTAGAAAATCCATAAATCTCTGTATATTTGCATTCCTCTGGCCTATTTCAATTAAGAACTTTCAATATCTCAATTGGTATGATATTCAATGCTAACTCACCCGAGGACAGGCATTTTATAAATATCTTTCAGACAAGAATACTTTAAAAGACTATTTTGTGCTATCTACGACTTAAAGTTCTTGTATTTGAAAATCACTATCTTTCTATAGGAACATTGGAAATAGCACATCTCTGCATTCATAAAGTACATAATTGGTTTCTTCTTGCATTCTACTCTTCAATTTTCCTTCGGAAAGTCTGATGCTCGTATTTCCATGCAAGCATTATTTACTTTTTGATTGAACACACCAAGTCATTTCTATTTATGAATGCTTTCTTGTAATAAAAGCCGGCATTTCTCATCACTACCATTTGCAGTCTACTTTCATCAAATTTAATACATATCAAAAATGTGCATGGTCTCGAAAATAATGAGACAAAGAAGAAACCTTCTGTATACCAGTACATGTCCTGAAATGGGCTTATCAAGAAAAAAATTCTCATGATCCAAACCTGACCTGTCAAACATGACAGCCGTTTAGCCACATGTGGCTAAGCAGTGCTTCAAACGTCGAAACTCAGATGCACTCTAAGTGTAAAGTACACATTGGATTTTGAAGATGTACAAAAATTCGTGAAATATCAACAGTAACAATGGTTTATATTAATTATATATTGAAATGATAATATTTGGAATATCGTGGGCTAACTAATATACGATGTTAAAGTGGATTTCACTTTTTTTAAAACTTTCTCATGATGCGGCTACTAGAAACCGTTCAGTTACGTGTGTGGCTCACAGTACATTTCTGTTGGGAAGCACTGGTCTAGATTAAGAAATGCGTTACCGTTGCTCCATGCAGCAATTAGATTTGGCAATATGGGACAATAATTTCATATGGTTACAAGTGGTGGGAGGGTTTTGATAGAAAGTCTTCTATCCATTAGTTTTACGAAGATTAACTGGACTAATTAGATCTCAACTGTTAGAAGACTCTCGGAGGAGGGAGGGGAAGGAAATGAGGATTCATACAAGCTCTCCAAGTCCTCAAGTCACACATTCCTGGTTGACTGGTCTGCTTAGCCAAGCTGAAACCAGTCTGATTGTCACGTTGGGCGCATTAATTGGAGAGCAGACTAATTTGCAAGGATGCGTTAGTGCCCTTTAAAAGGTGATTTAAAATTCAAAATGATGAAAATGGCATGAAAGCATGCTTGTCTGATCACTCCTCAAAATCCATCTTGAAATCTCTACCATTTGTTAATTTTCATTGTTAGAATTCAAGTACACAGTAAAACGTTTAAGATTCCCAAGCATTGCACTATATACTCTAGCACAAATAATTATCCTTCTGTTAAATACAGACAGGGCATTTCTATCATTAGACACATGGGGATTATAAATGAAAATACAATCTGTAGTTTTAATCAGAGTTTCATGTATAGGATTGAAACATAAATATCACGGCAATGTCACCATATTTGTAACTGAATGAGGACATTTTGCCTTTAATCCATTAAAAGCTTACAAGGAATTTGAGGAAGTATCCTCACCTCTAATATAGCTGCTATAAGACTAATAATAACTTATATTTATATCCACTTTATAGTTATGAATAATTTTACATCCATTATCACATTTAATCCTCACAAAGAAGAATGACATTATCATTTCCATTTTGAAGACAAGGAAACAAATGCTCAGAAAAATAATGAGTTATCCAGACTCTTAAATTTGAGTTTTCTAATTGTGCTTTTTTACAAAAGCATAGGTAGCAGGTAAACACTATTGCCAGCTCAAAGACCAAAACTGGGACTTCTATGCATGACCTTAATTTGGGAATTTATAGAATGTAACCCTGAAGGGTTTTCCATTTTGTCATGCGTGCGTAGACTTCTCTTTATATAGTATAACAAAAAGATTTTTTTTTTTTTACTATTACTTGATTAAAGGATCTGTGTTGGTTTCAATTCAACAACCTCATATCTTTGGCTCAAAGCAAATAATATGAGTGCAAGCGCTCCAAGTGGTCACTTTTTCAAGTAGTAATTTATCGGAAGTTGTCACACAAAATACATTAAATAGCACAATCTTAGAAGAGGCTCAATAATACTGAATGAAAAGGAATTTCAGGGCTAAAACAAACAATTAACTACGGGATTTGTTTTGTGAGGAGATTTGGGTTTCTCACCGACGTTGATCTCCACGAAGACATAGGAAAGAAAAAGCCTTCAGCTGTAATCAGTGATGAGTTTTGTAAACTTGAAACTTGACTACAAGTTTCAATCAATCAATGCTAATTGACAGCTCTCTGAAAATCTGTTCTTACCATAGCTTTAAGAAATAAAAAGAAGCACCACCTCTTATATAATGTTTAGTTTAAAAAAACAAAAACCACTTAAAGCCGAGTTATGAACAACCTAGATCAAGCCCATACACTGAAAATTTGCGCTGCCCTTAACATATTGAATTCAAATTAAGGCATAGCAGAGTTAGCCACCCACAAATTTGACTTTTTTGGGAGAGGGACATTAATTACTTTAAGCTGGTTATTTTTAAGACATGAAAAACTCAGGATAAACCTTTTACCTCCCCTTCAACTGCTTAAAACAAAGGAGTAGGTCCTCTATAAACCGATAGATCCGTACAGTGTAATATAAACTGTGATAGGGAGGAAGCTAGCGAGGCCCATTTGATCAAAGTCCTCTCTGGGTGCCATTGGTAAGATGGCCCAGCAAACATGTGGTTACCAAACATTTGCTTTTCCTTCTCCATGTGAATATCCTTTCTCCGCTCTAAAGTCTAGACCATTGCCCTCTTTCCCCCTTAGCTTAAGACAGCATATAAGCCTCAACTGTCCAATTTGTTCTCAGGCCTCATATTCTTATGGAACCCCCGTATGTACATATGTAATTAAATGTCATTGTTTTCTCCTGTTCATCTGTTTCATGTAAATTTAATTCTCAGTCCACTCAGAACTAAGTAGGGAGGGGAAATTTTCTCCCACAAAATTTAACACTACCGGGTATTTCTTTGGTCACTCACATGTAAATCCATTTTGTAAAATGTGAATATTCTCTTAAAGCTTATTGGCTGAATGGCTAAAAGACAAAGTGGATGCTGAAAGGTATACTAGCGTACACAGGTACTTGGGTTTGTTTTTCCAGATAACACCAGTGGTTACTGGCCACAACCGTGCATATGTTTTCCCTGAGTCCTCTCTCAGGCACTCAGAGAGTAAGTTCTAGCACAAGGTCTTCCCTCTGTGCTAAATGGAGTTCATTTTAAAGCTTAAACCCAGGTGTGGTTTTACCACTGTCTCTGCAGCAAACCAGCAAAAAGTCCCATCACCCACAGTAGAAAGCCCTGGATGTCAGGGAGAAAATGAACCCTCAAAATATCAAGAAATAATATTGTTCTTAATAACAGTTCATCCCCCTAGCCCCATGTTTAGGTAACTTGCCTCTTCCTTCCTTCCTTCCTTTCTTTCTTTTCACCAGTTTGTTGGACATAATACCATAATGCAGTGACTTTGGATTCAAAAATATCCGGCGCTATAACCTTAAAACTGAAATATAAAGCTGGTTTGATTACATATATAGCGTCCAACAAAAGTAATGCCGGCTTGAGTGTGGTTGGTAGGGTAATGATACGGGTGTAATAATTTATACTTTTAATTTGAGCATTTCGCATACAATGTCATGTGGTGTGCTTGAGTGTGATATTGTTATGTTACAGAATTACATGCTTATGATTTTGTCATAAAAAAGGGGTGTTATTTGTGCCAGACCCTATATATTAAATATTTTTGTGAAATATTAAATATACAGCAAAAATAGTTCTAAAATATATTTCACAAGGTATAAAACTTACACTTGGCCATGCCAGACGGTTAAGACAGACAACGTTGTCCTCTCCCGGAGCCGAGAGGTGCAGGGCTCGAACTAGAATGGAGGGACACATCTGCTAAAGCCATAGTTGACCAAATGGGTCAGGGAAATTCTGAGCTGATTTCTGACTCAGTTTCACTCAACATTGGAAAAAGAGTGAGCTGGAACAGAAAATCGGCCCTAATTTCACAAAGAGTAAGGTTCAGAGCACACTATTCAGAGTGTCGAATGCCACCATCCTCCCTTCCCTGCTTCACTTCACATGCGGTTTGAGGCTGACTGGGCTCTGCTCCGCACTTGGAGCCCAGAAGTCTGCCTCTTCCCGCTCCCTCCCCTCTGCTTCGTGGAGTGAAGAGGGCCAGCAGTATGTAGGAAGAGCGGTGTAGCCACACCAAATAAATGACTCGCGTATACTTTTTTTAACAAAATCAGAATTCCTACTTCAAAGGATTTCAGATGATAGTGTGTTTCTTCAATTTTCACTTACATAGTTTTTATTTTTAGAAAAGCTTTTCTTTTAGGCAAAATCAGTGGCTTCATGATTTTGGAAGTCAATACAAAAAGAAATCACAGTCATAGACCTCTCCTAGGAATGTTTCTTATTTTTTTCTGTCTACTGTTATATGAATTTCTGTACTGTTAACCCCATAATACTAACAGCAAATTGTGGTTCCCTGAGAAGAAGGGCCCTTTTGTTTCCCCAGGTGGAGATGAAGAGACAGGGTCCTCTGCAGGAATGCAAACTCAGAAGAGAAGTCTGGGCTTTAGGACAATACACAGGTAGCCTAGTCTTGGATGTTACACGGTAGATGTAAAAACCCTCACAATTTTAGCATTTTGCTGTTGAGGGACAGCTTTGTGCAAAATGCACCTTCTCAGAGAAGACTCTCCTGACTTGATAATAATTTCCTGAATCAAAGATGCTATCAGTTGTAAAATGCACTGCTAAATTAAAAGCAAATAAAAGGCAAATTTCTAAAACAAATATTAAAAAGAAAAACTATAAATAAAACCAAGTTCAAGCTTTGGAGTTGGATATCTAGTTCACGTCTTTCTATAAGAAGTCAACAACCCTGGTTGGCTCAGTCGGTTGGTCATCATCCTATTGTCCTGCAAAGGGAAAAAGTCACCAGTTCGATTCCCAGTCAGGGCACATGCCAGGGAAGCAGGTTTGGTCCCGGGTCGGGGCACATACAAGAAGCAATTGATTGATGCTTCTCTCTCACATTGATGTTTTTCTCCCTCTCTTTCTCCCTCCCTTCCCCTCTCTCTAACAGTAAATAAAATCTTAAAAAAATAAGTTAATAATTTTCCATATTGTTATCATCTCAGTATTTTTGATGGGCACTGACTAAAACTCCCACTCAGAAGTGAACTATACAAATCCCATAAGTTTTGTGTTACTCACAACCTATAAACAATGGCAAGAGAATTTTGTATCCATAATACTTCAACTGTGCTGTCTGATTCAAAACAACAGAGAAGAGAACATTCACTCACCCATCAGAGGGCGTGTGTGTGTGTGTGTGTGTGTGTGTGTGTGTGTGATTGTGTGGGGATTGGAGGAGAAACTTCTGCATAAGACTTAAAAACCCATTAGGAAAAAAAAATACCAGAAACTAGATTATTAGCTAGTGGCAAATGCTTGGTTATTCTTTCTCATCTTCTTCCTCTTTTATGACCGGAGATCCTCCTGCAGGCTCACGCCAGTTTCTTTCATTGGGATCAACCCTGTTCTTCGGAGAGTAAAAGCTCTGTTGCAATTCTCAAGGAATTAATTTCAAGCCAATTTACTGACTGACACTCCTCTGACTTTCTCTCACAGTTTATTAGTAGGATTTTGCCTCTTACTAAAATCTCTTTTGACTAAGCATCTCATGCCCCAAAGTCCCAGTCTTAGTATATACAGTAGTCCAGTTTCCAGGCCTGGGACGCTGCTTTGCCCTGGCTTATTTTCCCATGGACTAGAGTTCTAATCCTTAACCCAAGCCACGTGCCTGTGGCCCTCTTCTATTACATTCTCAGTCCAGAGTCTATTCAAACATTACTCCCTCCTCAAAACTCTTCCTTGACTCCCCCTGGCAAACATGGGTAGTCCTGTTGAAATCTATATTTCCTGCCCTCACCCTCGCTGCAGCTTTGCTTCAAGGGTTGGTCCCCACCCCATTCAGACTAGAGTGGCCAAGCAGCCACTACCAAACCTCCAAGACCTTCTACGGAGCTTCTGCCTTAATGATCTCTGTGCTGTAGACACGACCTGCCCCCAGAAACTATAAGTTTGTTCTCTCGTGACTGGGGAACAGACTGTCTCTGAACTGCACTGCAGCTGCTACGTTAATAGGTTTGTTTCCTCACAACACTATCAGGAAACCAGTGAGCACAGCGGTTAAGCAGGTGACCTCTGGACTGCCTGGATTCAACTACTGACTCCAAACCTTACCAGTTTAGAGAAGTCACATTATCATTACAAGCTTCATTTCCTTCATCTGAAAATTGGCAATGATACAGAGAGACCTCATCAGATCACTGGGGAGGAGTTGCTCGAGGCAATGGTAAACAGTTTAAAACAGGTTTGGCTGAGAAGCTGAATGCCTCTAGAGTGCAAGGACTTGTGGGCCAGAAGATTTAAAATGAAGGAAGGGCAGAGACTGGCTCTCTGCCTCTCTTCCTTGAGGATGCCTGGATGATTGTGCTGCAGCTGCCTGCGTTTCCCAAAGGATGGTATTTTGGATGGATTTTTAGCTGGGACAAGAGACTCCAGGCACAGCCTAGGATCGGGCTGGGCTGGCAGAGGGTGGCGGGGTTACTCTTCTTCAGGAGTTCTAGAGGGGACAGGCTCTGGGGCAGAAGCCTGCCATTCTTCCCAAATTGTGTACCTTTTGTATCTTACGTTCTTTTAGTTTGTAAACTAAGCCTATAGAAATAAGATGATTAAAAACTAACGGGGGAGTGATAGAACTCAGGTATTAAAGGGCTTAGCCTTAATTGATAGGCCTAAGTGACTAATACATGTGGAAAGCTGTTATTCCAAAATTATGCAGTTTTTAAATAAAGACTCCTTTCCTGTATCACCAAATCTCTTCCTCCAGAATTTTTCCTGGAGGGGGGTGGTGGGCAGCAGGACCCCACTTGCTGTTTGGTAACGATAATACTTGTACCTTTTTCATGTGATTGCTGAAAGGCTTGAATTGGATAAAGCGTGTATGTTGCAGAGAGTCTGACCCAGAGAATCGATATGGTTTATTGTCATTACTATTATTTTTATTCCAATTAGTTTGGGACTCCATACCGGAAAATATGTCATTATATCTTTGTGTGCCTAAGCCATAGTGCAGTATTAGGCATCCTCAAATTCCAGCACTCTGAGATTCCCAACTCTTAAATTAGAGTGGCATCTTGATTTCTCCGAGCGTTCTCCTCAAACACTTCCGAGAGTCCCATGAGTGTCGCATGTGTGCCGTCAGGGTCTCCATCCAGCTGTGGCTCCCGGGACAGTATCACTGTTCCCTCAGAGACCCTGGCGAGGAGGGACAGGGCAAGAACGGGGAGGGGCGAGTGTTTCACATAGAATTTAGAGCCCCTGCCACAGCTCCGCAGTCCTCTGCTGCCCTCTCAGTCACTGCGCTGCCCTGGGTCCTTCCTTCGTGCTCTGCTCACCTCCTCCAGGACGGCCGCTGCCTCTGACTGGCCACCTCCCCTCGGTCTCTGAGGCTCAGCACTTCCTCCTCTCTGAATTACAGGGAGACCCTTCTTCTTTGTAGCCCAGTTCTTTCAGAGGAGGACTATAGAGCAAAACGGTTCAACTTGCCACAATGCTTTCTTCCCAGAGGGTACAAGCTCCCTATTCAGGGCCAAGGAAAGGGGTAGGTGAGCAAGCTTCAACCCCCAGGCTTAATCCGGTCAGCCATTAAGTCTTCTTCCTCTTCCACAAGGAATTTTTTTCAGGCCCCCTGTTATCCCATCTGCGATCTTGTTTATCTCCATCCACACACTCTCTTGCCTCTGATCTATCGGACAGCTATCTTGTATGGATGTATGTGTAAGAATTATTGCATGAACTTCAATGCCTAATGCGGTTTAACACGTAGCTCCTCGGGTCCGTTCTATCAGGGAATGTAGCTGTTTTCAAACGTTTTATGTCAGTAGAAGAACTGTCTTCCCCGAGCGAAATAAACCCCTTTAAGGAACACAAGTAGAATCACTGTCCTCTGCTTACATTCGAGCGGAAAAGATAGAAAATAAGATAATAAAGTAATTACAGAGAGTGATAAGCATCACTCAGAAAACGTAACAGGGCATCATGAAGCAAGTGTCAGAAAGGGGCTGAGGAAACAGCACTGGAGCCGAGACCCTGAAGAGGAAAGCGAGGCATCCGCACCGGGGGTGGTGAAGAGCAGCGTAAAGCCATTCGAGAGCTTTGAGCAGAAAGTGACACGTTCTAGTTTATGCTCTAAAAAATCATTTCGGCTGTGTGAGAGAAGAAATCGGAGGTAAATAAGGTAAACATGAAGGCCAGTTTGGAGGCCCCTGCAGGACTGTAGGAGAAAGATAATGGTGGCCTGAGCTTCGATGGTGAATAGATTTCAGATATATATATGTAAACATATATATACGTGTGTGTGTGTGCATATATGTCTCTCAAGACTACAGTTGCCAGTGATTTCAGTCCTGCCACTTATCCTGAGCCCCAGTCCAAGAAAACAAGCCCCATTTTTCTTCTGAGTAGATCATTTTGGTGAACTGGAAAAAGACTTTGATGTTATTTCTTTCTAAAATATTTTTTTCAGATACAGTCTACATTCAATATTATTTTGTATTAATTTCCGGTGCACAGCATGATATTTTGGAAGGCAGGACCTGTAGGATATGATGATGCATTGACTGTGTGGAAAGAAGGGAAATGAAGCGTGAAGGATGCATCGAAAGCGTCGTGGCGGATAACCGTGCCGTTCACTGAGGGGGAGCAGACGGTGAGGACGGGAAGGGTCCGAGAGCTCTGCTTTGGATGCATTGCATACCACGTGCTATAGACATTACTCTTGCTTGAGTGCATGTTTCAGTTATTCCTTCAGAAGTCTATAACTGGTAAGCTTTTTAAATCCTGGCATACCTTTATGTTTTCATTTCTATTAACACATACCTTTGTTTCACCCTTACATCTGAATGCCTGCCTGGTGATAGAATCCTAGGATAATGTTACTTACCCTTAAACTTCCCTCCAGGATATTGCTCTGTCATCTTCTCATATCCAGAGCTGGTTGTGAGAAGACTGATGTCATCATAACCTTGTTCTAGTATTAAAACTCTGCTTTTGTTTAGCTCTAGAAATGTTTACAATGTTTTTCATTTTATCTTTAGTATTCTGAAATTATATACAAAAATGTTATCAACAGGTGAGGGTTTAAACAAATCTGTTTAGCCTTGTGTATACTTTCAGTCTCAGAATTTAACTTTTTTAAACTTCTGGATAATTTCCATTTAATACTTCTTTAAATATTGCCTCCTTCCATTCTTTCTTTTCTCTCAAAATAAAGCTACTGTAAACAGATACCAGAGTTTTCAGATAATCCTCCATGTCTCAGTCTTTCTGGGGACACTCTGGGGGAATTCATTGACTTGATTTTAAAGCTAATTCATTTTTCACCTATGTCTCTATTAAGTTATTTTGATCTAGTTTTTCTTTAATCATTTTGAGATCTCCAACTGGTTCTTCTGCATGTCAGCATGATTTTTTTTCATGAGTGTGCTATTTTCCTTTATCCCTCTGAGTATATCCATTACTTTTTTTCAAGCTCTTTTCCCTTTGCTCCATTAGCTATTTGTTCTAGTATAGGCACTTGTGTTTATTGATTCTATTGTTTTGTTTTAAGCTCTTGGTTTTCTCAGGGCTAAGCGATTCTTGATTGTGTGGGCATCTTTGAGATTGTGGTTTCCTGTTAAACAGTGTCTATATGAGTCCAAGACCTACTCAAGGGAGAGATGGGAGAGTCTGCTGAGAAACTATTCCGGCTGGGTCTCTGGTAGCCTTGAGGAGGAGAGGGGCCTGCTTCCTGGTGCTATCTGGGCCTCTACTCTTCCGGGTGTGGATGCTTTCCATTTCTCCCAGACATTGCCAGCACCCTGGACATGGCCACGTCTCTCTGACTATAGCTCACATATACCTGTCACTAATTAGAGTAAAAAATTCCCGATCGCAGCTGCTTGGTCCAGATTGCGGGGATTGATTCACTTGGCTGCTCTTGCTGAGGTATCCCAGTCAACGTTCCTATTATTTCTCCTAGGGCATCTCCTCCTTCCAGTGTTCAACAATGCCAATTCTTTCCTCTTGCCATCCCCTAGGATTCCTAAGAGTTTTCTGTTTATATATTCCCTTTTCTTATTTTTAAGCACCTTTGTACATGATTTCTTTGTTTAGTTACTGATTAGTTTAGCCATGTTTAGAGATTTTCATGTGGATGGAAACAACTTAGCTCATGCTCAGCCCACTATATTGATGAGGAGGATATCTGTTAGATATTTGCAGGCATGCATGTGTACAAATCTGAGGAAGGGCCAGGGAGCCCTGCACTGGAGGTTTTGATGTTTAGATGAGGGATGCAGCACAATACAGAGAGCAGTAAGTCCGGTAGGGCTGATGAATCACTGAAGGAAAGAGTACAGCTGGGAGGCAGAGCGCCGGGAAGTGAGAGAGCAAGAGGTGCTGAAAAAGATGATCTGTATTGGCACATACTGACTAATCTCTCTATCTTCTTAAATAACATCACGTGAAGTGGTAAATACCAGAGTTCTTGAACTAGAGATAATAAGAAAGATGAGATTTTGAGAATACCAAATATTTTACTAACACTATTTGTTTGAGTTAGGGTTTTTTACCCTGTTTTTAGCCATTTGTCTGAGGATCAAGTGTCTGAAATTCTGCTGTATGCCCAGCGTGAGGACAACGATGTACGTTGAAGAGGTGAGAGGTTTGTTTTCCTTTGAATCAACAAGTAACTAATGCTAACCTGCTAGTGATTCTTTGACTCAGTGTTTTCCTCTGCCAACCAGTAGCAATTTCTATGTTAAACGTTTTTGAAAGGAGTCACTAGAGAGAGAAAAATAAACATCCGCCTGCATCACATTTGGGAAAGGGTGTTATGCTCTCCTGCGTGTTTAAATATTGAAGTTATTCTTGCTCCCGGCAACCTGAAATTTCCTTTCCCACAAGCCTCACACGTGTGCCAGTCCACTTTTATTTGGTTTACCTATTCAAAAAAACTGCTTACCATGGCAACCCTTGTCTGCATGACAGGCAGTTAAAATTTGCTTGGAAAAACTGCAACAAAGTGTCATTTTTTATAAACTCTTTACACCAAAATATTTTCTTTTTTAGTGATTTCCAGTGACTTCATTGTGGTTGCATGGTCCTTGCACTAGATCATTTATAAGTGAAGAAAAGATTAAGGAAACCCATACATGTGCTCAATATTTGTGAAGGGTGGTGTTGGGATTGTTATAGCCTCTCAAATTAGGAAAATAACTGACTTCCTGTCTCCTTGGTACTACAAAAGCAATTTTCAAATAACGCTTGCTTGAACTAAGTCCTGCATTTTATGAACAGGTGCTTTGGATCGAAGTACTGTGAGGTGTGAGAACAGAGAGACAAAAATAAATGCAGCCCAGTTTGAACCCTACTCCATGCTCCTGGGTATGTGTGCCATTCAGAAAAATTCAAAGATAGTTCCAAAAACCCTGCTATGGCATTGTGTGGTGGTGCTAACAATAGCAGTCAAGAGATTTTGTGTGATCATGAACAATTATTTGCATGAATACGTTCACAGATTCAGCAAATTGCCTGCCAAAAGGCAGTGAATGTCAGACAATACTGCCATATTTCAAATTCAAATATTGGTATTTCTGTGATATTTATTTCTGCGGCACAAACATGTTTGGATCAATATGCTCTATGTCACTAGATTTGTAATTTGAGCACCCCAAAAGCAGTAACAAGTACAACTTTACAAAACAATTACACACTATTATCCAAATCAGATTATAATCTGCACTTGGCATCCAGGGAGTGCAAAATGTATTATGCAAATGAGCTTGGTGCTCCAGGCCCAAAGCATGAAGGGAATTAGTTTTAAGCTCAAGAAGAATTGGCCCATGGCCGAATGATGGGGGAATATGTGACCCAGAGGATTAATCATTCTAATGGTTTATAATAGATGCTTCTTCCAGGTGCCCATCTTCAGTCTCGCAATGCAGTATAAAAAAGACTGGTGAAAAGTTCTCTTAAAGAGATATTGAAAAAGTAAGCATTTTGATACTTTCACCTTTTACATGTTGGTAACATTTTAAGTTTTCTTTGTTCTCCTTTGTTTTTTAAGCTCAAGGAATCATTTTAGTAACCTTTAAGCTTAATATAAATTTAGATGACTAATTCTTAGTATGTTACACATAAAGCAGTCATTTGTTACTTGTATAATATTTTGGCAAAACTTTAAAGTAGATCAGCTGCAAATATTGGGTTGAGCTTCTAAACATGTTTTTCTAGGCAAACATATCCTGTAGACTTACTTTATAGAAACTTTGCATCATCCTATCTCAGATCAAAAACTGATTGAGAATCAATTTGAGAACCAGGCTTGGATCTAAATGCTTTTAGGCCGAAAGAGGACAGGAATAGTATTTTTACTGCTTTCAAGTTAGGTCTAATTCAGAACCCATGAGCAAAAATGAATTTCAGTGGATTAAAAATATGGTAAATAGTACTAGATAAGTCAGTGAATACTGTAGACGAGTAAGTTAGTAAATTACCAGGCTAGGGCATTCTGTTTAAGGAGCATTGTGAAAAACAAAATAGAATAAAACAAGTGACCACAACCAGACACAAACCAAAAGAAAAAGTACGAGACTGGAAAGAACAGAGGGCAGACTTTGATATTGACTCAGGATGAACTGAATCGATAACAGACAATCATCTGAAGAATTGCTATGGTAACTGAAACCTGTTTGAGGCAGGACAGTACTCAAGAAAGTAGTTATAATTAATGAGTGAAACAAGGTGGTGCATTAAGTTATAATGGGTGAAGCAGAGGGATTACAGAACTGGATCCCATTGTGTAGAGGCAGATTGGTCCACGTCGTTAAGTGAGCTAAGTGTTGACGGGTGTTTCAAATTCTAGGGGCTAGAGTAGTTAATAAAAGTGAAAGTTCATACTTTACCAGGTTGCTTCAAACTTTATTCCTGTGTGCAGTGTTGAGAGGCGGAGTAAAAATAAAGTAACATTTTGAACGAATGTGGTGTCTTTCTCTTAGGATTCTCAAGTGATGCTGCCGTGCCAATGTTTAGAAAGAGTAAATAACTATGTTGAATGTTGCCAACAGATCAAATAAAATGAGGACAGAAAGGTGTCCTGGTGCGTTTAGCATCCTGCTCAAAAGCAGTTTTTGTTGAGTGATGATGGGAGCAGGAGAGACGTAGAAAAGTCAAGAACAGTAGTTTGCTGTGACGGGGAGCAGAAAAAATGGTGTAACCGAGGGACAAGACGAGGGGTTCTGTGGAGATTTGTCTGCAAGATTTATAGGGTGAAAAATACGGAGCAGGTTAAAAGCAACTGAGTGTGGTGCATCAGAAGGGAGATTGCCGACTGAGCTTAGAAGGGACTGAGCTAGTGAATGGGGCTAGGAGCTGAGGCCCTTGTAGAAGGACTTTTCTTGAAAGGAAAAGAAACGTTTGCTTTGCTATGTTAAGGGGGAAAGATCTAAATGTTTGTGGGTTTGGTGGCAGGTAGATAAAGTGCTACTATAGTTGTTTCTATTTTAATGCAAGAATGAGGCTGCTTAGGAGGGAAAAGTTGATATAGAACATTTGAAATGAGAGAAGTTATAAAATTGTTATCTTGGTAAGCAAGGGACGAAGCTTATTATACAAAAACTATAGGATTCCTGGACCATGTTGAGAGCCCATCTGAGATTTGAGATAACAAGTGTAAAGAGAAGTCAATCTGCTGCACTGGGTCATTTTTCTCTAAGTACCAGCCTCTGGAGATGGGTTTGAATTTATTCAGGAATGGGGACTCGGAGCCCCTCTGCGCATCCTGGGAGCTTGGGCTTTATTCCTCCACTTGCCAACTGTGAGCCCTTAGAAAGAGTTTCTTAATTTGTTCCTATCTTAATTTCTCCATCTGTAAAATGGAGATTGTAATAGTATCTATTTCATTGGGCTGTTAGGAGGATTAAATTATTTAAATGTGCAAAATGCTTAGAACACTCTCTGGTATGATAAATACTCAATTATTCTCAGCTAATAGCTCCCATTATATAAAGCATATGAAATGCTTGTGCCTTATAAGCTATGATGTTTTCTGTCCGTGTAAAGCAAAACAAGTGAATATTGAAACATTTAAACCATAATAATATATAAGTAACTTTCTGGGATTAAGAAATAGACATGATTTTAGGAATAAGGATTTTTAAGCCAACCACTCATAGCTGTAAAATTTCCTAGTTTCTGAAACTCAACTTTTCACAGATTTTCTAAAATCAATCATAATTCTGATAGATTAAAGCTAAATGATAAATTCTGTCTGAAAATTAGAATTCATTTATGAACAGTTTTCCTTCAATTTTAGAGTCTGGAAGATTTGGGTTCCCAAATTTCATTCATTTGTATTTTCTGCAAATACTTTTCTTGAACCAATAATATCACCTAAGAGTGTAATCCTTTGAAATTGCACAAATTAAAACAATAAATTGATATTACTGATTATTTGAATAACCTTTCAAAAATTCTTCCTTATTAAATACAAGTAAACACTTGGTGTTTTTTCTGTGCAAAGCCCCGTAAGAAGCACCACTGGTATGTCAGTTAGAAAAGGCAGAGCTGCTGGCTCTCCAGAGATTTATGAGTTATTATATTTAATTCTCAACATTAAAAAAGGGCAAGTATACTTTGCTCATTTCATAAACAAGGAGACAAAAGATTTTAAATTATAAAAACACACAGTTTGTGGAAGAGCCCTGACTCTTAAATGACCATGGCCCATTTTAATTTTCCCAGAGCTGATGTAAAATGTCAACAGTTAGGTTACCTGGGACAAAGAACTTAGAAAAACAAACCAACCCCCCCCCCATTATTACTACCATCATGTTACTGCTCCTAATACTATTACTGCTATACTAATCAGAGTGATTTCTCTTTATGTACCTTGCAAAAACTCCACTCAAGTCCAAGTACACCCAATATATGTGGAAAAATTCAAAGTTACATGTATTGATCATAAAAAATAAAATACTTCCAAATGATACAAGAAAACCAAAAGTCATATGAAACCATATAATGTTGCATGACACCATATACATGAAGACATATATGCACATATAGAAAAAAGTATGCCCACTCTTATGCTAAGAATTTTTTTAGCCTTTGTCCTTTCTTCTTCTGCCTTTTAAAATTATTGTTCTTTCTTTCTTTTTCTAGAATAAGAAAATTTGGAGATCAACTCTCCCCACAGCACACTCTCACCATAAAATGTTGCCTGAAAATCTATTAATCAAACAGATCTAAAGACCTGGGTTCTTTGATGATTTAGCTTTCTGTGTTTTATTTTTTAACCTTTATTGGGGTACAATTGACATACAAAAAACTACATACATCTAATGTATACAATTTGATGAGTTTGGACATACACATCTATCCTAACTACAGTTAAGTGAAACATATTCATGACCTAGAAAACTTTCCTTGTGTCCCCCCTTTTTTGTGGTAAAAACACTGAACATGAGATCTACTATCTTAAAAATTTAAGGTCACAATATCATATTGTTAACTATTGCCTCTGTTGGTAAGATCTAGCAGATTTCTAGATCTTACTCACCTTGTGTAACTGAAACCATACACCCCTCAAATAACTCCCAATTTCTCGCTTCCCCCATCCCCTGGCAACCGCCTTCCTATTTTCTGCTTCTATAAGATTGACTATTTTAAGTAGCTCATATGATTGGAATCATGTACAGTTTTCCCTTCTGTAATTGACTTATTTCACTTAGCATAATGTCTTCCACGTTTATTCATTTTGTTGCAGATAGTAAACTTTTCTTTATGTTTGAGGCTGAACAAATGTTACGTTGTATGTATATGCCACATTTTTAATTCATTTATCTGTTGATGGACATTGGGCTATTTTAATATCTTGATTATTATGAATAATGGTACAATGAACACAGGTTTGAAGATATCTCTTTAAGATGCCAATTTCAATTCTTTTGAATATGTACTCAGACGTGGTATTGCTGGATCATGTGCTAATCCTATATCTAATTTTTTGAGGAACCTCCATAATGTTTCCCATCGTGGCTGCTTCACTTTACATTCCCACCAACAGTGTGCAAAGGTTCCGATGTCTCCACATCCTGGTCAACACTCGTTATCTGTTGTTAGTCTTCCTTTCAGGGGCGGCCAGCCTTCTGGCATCTCTGGGCCAAACTGGAAGAAGGGGAGTTGTCTTGGGCCACAACTTAAATACACAAACACTAATAAAAACTGATGAGCAGGAAAAAAACACTTTTAAGTAAATTTGCAATTTTGTGTTGGGCCGCCCTCACAGCCGTCCTGGGCCACACGCAGCCCGCAGACCGTGAGTTGGACATCCCTGCCTGGGTGAACAGCAACTTTAAGAACAGAATCTATCAGATGGGCAACGTGGTTGTCTTCTGGGTTTGTTTGGTTAAGATGGGAGAAAAAGGGCTCTGCTTAAAACTAAAGAATTTAAGCCAGAAAACATGAAACTAACTTAAATGAAAATTGGAAAGTTTGATAAAGTTATTCACTTAAAATCAAAGGTGATATCAACATTCCTTGCTTAGTTAGACCAGAAATACAAATTTTATTGCAAATGGACTTGTTTGGCAGGAAAAAAATCACATTCCAGGACTCTATTTAAGAAAAATAAAAGAGTTATAGTTAAATACTAGTTATTCATGGCCTGTATCGTATACCATATGTAGAGAAATACCACTGTGATTATTTTTTTATCACATTAGCCAACATAGTAGTAGTTTAAAAGATCTTTGAATTTTCTGCATCATAAAAAAAAACATATTTTAGGACTTTTAATTGATTTGCCCAAGAGTCTCTAATTTCAAAATGTTATACCTACTTTCATAACATTTTATCTACAAGATTCCTCACTATTATTTTTGCAAAGTGATATTTCATAAACCAAATAATTAATTGAAATAAATGGCCTTGCTTTGAGACATCCCATTCAGCATTGCCTCTTATAGTAACGGCAAACTACGAGCTGACTGACGCGTTTCAAAGCCATTAATGACCTATGGAAACCCACCAGGCCTTGATAGAAGAATTCGTTTCCAGCAAAGATGTTTGGTAATGGAAGCAAGAGAATTAGAAGGAATTTGACTAAACCTTACTTATGCATGGCATGAAAATTCAACCATAGTCACTAATGCATAAGTTCTAAGTAGCTGTAGTTTAAAACTCAGTTGATAAGATTTGGGGGAGATCATTTTTCCACTATTTTCCTGTTGAGATTTGGGTAGCACACAGGAAGATGTAGGAGCTACCGTTTGGAAACTTAGTACTTCCAAACTAACAAAGCGGGGAGATGCTGAGCAAACGCTCAGGGAAACCGCTAGTCGCTACTGCACTGTTGTGGTCGGGAGTGGCTCTTTGGTTTTGATGCTGACGCCTGCTTGAAAGATAATGATTACATTTTAAAATTAAAGGCACCGTCATAAATGCTTTATTAATATTTATTGAATGATTCCAAGATGTAGTCACATCCTTTAATAACTTTTTATAATGCAAGTTATAAAATTCATTGGCAACATATTCTTAATAAATGATGCCATAATAGGCCCCCATAATGTTGCTATAACACAGCTGTTGTTAATTAAAACAATGTATGCACCTGCTTCATCCATTAATTTAGATTATTAGTACATAAAGCATGTTAAAATGACCAATGTAATTTTTTAAATAATCATTATTTGGATGAACCTTCAGCCACAATGACTTTCCTTCACTCTCACGGCACCTGTAGGCTTTACGTTGGAAGACAAAAGAGAAAACTTAGGTCACCAAACGTTTGAAGGTATTCCTGAATTAATAGCCTATGTATACTAGTTTCTTTTCTGCCCTGTGTGTGCTACATCTACTACCTGCAAATAATACCAGGGGACACAAGAACTGTTTTATGCACGTGATTTTGTTCTCAATCTGCTTTCTTAAGATCCAAGAAGTGCTCAAAACTGCACACCCCAATATTTTCCTGATCTCAGAGAATATTCTGCCATTTGAATATACATCTTTTTCCTTAATCAGTTAAAGGGCTGCCCTTTGTCCATACAGTGCCATGTATTTTTGGAACTTACCACATGATTAATGAAGTTTGTAGAAGAAAAAAGCTTTATATCATATAAATTTCAGCTTTGATCTTACAGAACTCTTTTCTTTCCCCCATTCATTTCCATTACCATACATTTTCAAGTAATGTTTTTAACGGCACTAACGTAACAAGACCTGAATAATATAGCATGAAAAATAGAACATTTCCTAATAAAGTAATTAAAAATGATTGTTGATTTGTACATGCAGTAGTCTGCTTGGGCTGTCATAACAAAATCCCATAGATTGGGTGACTTAAACAACAGAAATTTATTCTCTCTTAGTTCTAGTATCTGTGAAGCCCAAGATCAAGTAACTGGCAAATTTGGTTTCTGGTGGGAGCTCTCTTTCTGGTTTTCAGATGGCCACTGTGTCCTCATCATCATGAAGAGAGCATACTCTCTAGAGTCTCTTCTTATAAGAACACTAATTCTATTGGTCTAGGGCCCTACACTTATGGTCTCATTTGACTTAATTACCCCCTAAACTTCCTATCTCCAATTATAGACCCATTGGGGTCAAGGTTTTAATGTGTAAATTGGGGGTGGGGCATAATTCAGTTTGTAGCAGTCTGGTTACATATAGAAGCAAATAAGACACATAAGTATTTTCTAACTCCTAACATTTTAACATGGTTATCTTGACTTCAAAGGGATTTTTAAAGCTTTTATTAATTTATTTTTAGAGAGCGCGGAGGGGAGGGAGAGAGACATAGATGTGTGAGAGAAAAATAGATCAGTTGCATGCCTCCCACTGGGGACCTGGCCCACAACCTAGGCATGTGCCCTGACTGGGAATAGAACTCAGCGATGTTTTGGTTTGCAGGAGGACACCCAACCCATTAAGCCACACCAGTCAGGGTTACTTCAAAGGGACTTTTTAAAGTTTATAATATGAAAAACACATCTTCATTAATGAAAACAATATTTCCCTTAATTCTTTTTTTTTAA
>PVJI01020867.1:0-28150 GCA_004026765.1 Micronycteris hirsuta | reverse complement strand
AGAGGAATTGATCCACCAGAATTCTCAGGTTTTGAACTGGTTGTTCTTTGCCTGGCACTCACTGCTCACACCCCACCACCGATGGCTCAGTCCTTGTCATTTTGCTCCTTTCCCGTACTTGGCCAGCATGCCTGCTAATGGAACATGCCTGTGCCTCACCAGTTATTACTTCCGTGATCAGTCTTGCAAAACACAACTTTTCAAATGCTATTTACATACCAGTAAATTTACTCATATAATAGCCAACTTCTTGAGGGCAGGGTTAATGTGTATCATGAAGCAGCCACCCATGTGTCTGACCTAAAATAAATATTTGATATATGAATTCTTAGTGTTCTCAAACCACGAAAACCAGGGTAAAGGTTCTCCATCACTCTCAGTTCTTCCCTTTTGTGCTTACTTGAATATCTTATTTGAAATTTATATGTAAATTGCATAAGCCTTGTATAAATATTTCAAAATTAAATATGATCTCATCACTAGTCCCTGAATATAAACAGACATCTACACAAATTAAGATAAATGACTTTTCTTATGGGTTTCCTTCTGAAGTCATCTTTCTGCATAGTAAAATAATGGAAATGCTGCTGAGGTGTCTTCAATGTGGGGTGGGAGAAAAAGTACTGAACCAAGTGACTCTGCTACTTACTTGGTTCTGAGATGGACTTGGCAGGTGCATCTTTTCACTGTCCTTATCATTAATTTTCTCCTTAATAAAAGTACATTTTTAAAAGCATCTCTGGATCCAAATTTCTCCCATCTATGTTTTTTTGAAACTATTCAGAACACTAACCAATTACATTTAACATATAAATACAGGTATAGTCATCACCTCTAACTTGTATGAATCCTAACAACTCGTCTCTTGTCATAGCGTAACCACATTGTGTAAGAATATTATGAAGAAGAATATTGTCTTCGATACTATGTTTATGTAGAAATAAGGAAAAGAATATCAATTATTATATGGATAATGCAGAAAAAGAAAGGTTTACTAGAAATATCAAAGTGATTAAAGCAGAACTATTTTTGCCTGAACTTGATCTTTACGTAGTTATCCATGCATGGGGAAGAGATGACTATACAGTTGTATTTCATATCACAGTCAGTGAGGAAGAGAAAGAAAAATGTATAAATACTGTAAAAGTAGTGACCAAATTATCACTGCTTAGACAGCATGATTTCCTTCTAGAAAACCTGGGAGAAAATATATAGTTGAAAAGGAGTACACTAATTGGGATCCAGAAGAAGACACGTCACTAACACATATAGAAATGTCCTACAGAAAGCCAAATATTTAACTGATTAACATTTATCTTTTTTATATTGCATTTTAAACATCTGAAGTATTTTTCCTCTACCTCTAAAATAAAATCATAATTCTTTCCTGGTGACATTATAATGATTTCCACAGCAACCGGCTCTGGGTTCACACTGGGTTATTAGTTAGGTTTTAATAGCCAATAACAGGTTTCAAAAAGTTCAAACAAACAAACAAACAAAAAATCCTAACACTCTTTCGGTTGAGATTATAAAGACAAAAAATATCTATGAAAAATAGCAACATCTTATGAAAAACATTTTATAGTTCCACAGAGCCATTAAGAGTGCAATATATAAGCATATACACACACACACAAAATCTTTAAAACAGAGTCTGCCATATAACAAATATACACCACACTCTTTCCAGAAGGTATACAGCCATGCAGTATGAAAAATGGAGACATTTACTGAAGAAGATACAAGAAACATCATGCATAGGTCAATGATACCTCAGTCCCATTCAAAGTAGGCACCTTGGGACCTCCCAGTCGCCATCAGCTGCCCCGTCATATTTTCCTGAATCTCATCAATGGTCTGAAATCTCTTTCCTTTCAATGATTATTTTAGTTTTGGAAAAATCCAGGCATTGCAGGTCAGCAAATTTGGGCTGTAGGGGGTGCTGAGTCATCTGGGTGATTTGATGTTTTGCTAAAAAACTCTGCAAGAGACATGATGCATGAGCAAGTGCATTGTGGTGATGAAGCTGCCAATCACCAGTTGCCCATAGCTTTGGCCATCTGAATCATTTGAATAGTTTCCATGGAGGAACATTCAAGCTTAGTGCAAAATTTGATGCAGCATCATTGCTCTACTCACTCAGTCATGTTGAATTTGACAGCCACACATTACACATGCTCCCTCAATAGAGTCTATTGCCCCCACTGACTAGTACAGTGAAGTTATTATTCATATACGAGCATTCCAGTCCACTGTCCTTGGCTGCCAGGTTATATCAAAGTCATGCAAACCGTTCTCATATTAACAATGGCTGGACTCTTTCTGGACAGACATCATATATTTAAAAGAAAAAATAATGTTTTAAACAAAAATAAAACTGTACTATGCCAATTATTTAGTGACAATTTATGAAGTCAGCACGTTTTTATTGTCTTTCATGTTTTTGCAATCAATGCACTATTTCTCCAGGATATTATCATCAAATTGCACCAATGGTGCCTTTCTAGAACTTGACTCTAGAATGGAGACTGACTTAGAATCCTCAGTTATTTCCACACTCCTCCCACGCTCACATGCCATGCCACAAGTTTCAGGGTGGTCAAGTGTGTCAGAAGTAGATGGGAAATTATGCCTACAGACACCAGGGTCCCTCACAGGGTCTCTGGTGCATGGTTAAAGTGAGAGTCAGGGAAAACATGGTTATATGTGTAGGGGCACCATCACAGCTACTAATTTTGGAGCTAGAGACAAGCAGCAGAAATCCTGATTTTCAATATAACTGGGTAACTTCCAGATACATGTTAGGGACAATGTCTGCATTTGGTAGCTTCTTATTTTAACTAATAGGTGCTAAAAAAATTAAGATTGTTTCTTTAAATTTTTGTACCCTTTAAATTTTTTCATTTTATTATGAACTATAAACATGGCAATTTGAAAGAATATTATATATACCCTTCTACAACTAGCATTATATCACATTTGCTTTGTGCTTGGATATCTATCTATTTATCCCTCTGTCAATTCATCTTTTTTTTTTTTGGATGCAGAGGAGAATTACAGACATCAGAGACCTTCACCTGTACGCTTTAGCACATGCATCATAAACTAGAGTTCAGTATCTGTTTATGATTCTTTTTCCCCTTTGAGGTATTTAATGTGGGTTTGAGAGATGCATATTTTAGAGATGAATCAACTCTCTTTGACAATAACCCCACTTTGACAATAAGAACGATAGCTAACATTTACTGAGCACTTACCCTGTGTGACAGACTTAGTTTTAAAGATTTTAGGTATGTTAACCCATTGAATTCTCAATATATTTCAGTGATGTAGGTCCTATTATTATGCCCATTTTACACATAAGGAAATGGAGCTTGGGACAGGTAATAATTAGGCTTAATTTTTAAACTCCCTTTGTGCAAATGAAATATACACTCAGCGCTGTAGAAGACTGTGTAACAGTGGTTATCACCCATCAGTTTGGGCCTTTGTGGTTCTTGACTAAATGTTTACAGTTGTGGCAAAATAAAGTATATTTTTAAAGTAATGAGTTTTCATAAACCTAAATTTGATCCACATAGGATTGTAGGAATATAACTCATAATTGTTTGGTGTCAAATGACATTGCTTTTTAAAAATTATAACAATAGATGGGAGGTTTATTTTATATGGATGGCTTTTTTGTTTGTTTTATTATTCTTATGAAAAAGACAATACTAATATTACTTTATTTAAACATTTTCTGGTCCATAAAAATCTCCAAATGTAGCAACGACTGATTTTTATCACAACTAAATACTGAAATCTTATGCATTTAACCTATTGTTTTAAAAGAATGCTCCCACCATGTCTTTTTATAATCTCTCACGGCCCAAGTCAAATGGTTTCTAAGTTTCCTATTCTAACAGTTGACTCTTATATCCAAGGGATTTTTTTGAAGTATAAGATAGAGAGGCTGCAAACACATTTTTAAATGACAGAAACAATAAGGATATCAGTATCATTTTAAAAAATGGCATTCCTGCTGCTGTCTGTAAATCTGATCAACAGTTACCAGTCTGTACAGGTTCAGGTTTTAACCACCTTAAAATAAATCTTGTCTTTGGCTCAATTTGATTTTGTCTGTTTTAATGTCCCATAGGCTCAAAATGAACCATTTAAAAGTAACGTTAGAGTTTTTTTTTTAAAGCTATAACTAATTCTATTTATATTTCTCTTTGGTAGGTGGATATGGGGGGATGGGGAACAAAACTATCAGAGACATTATAACTTACATACTTTTTGCACATGTCTACATTAAAAAAAACATGTGTATGTGCACAAACAAAAGCCTTTATTCTCGGTGATTTTTCCATTATCTACAATTTCCTTCTAAATTGAAGCAATGATTTCATGAGCAAAGACCAAGTCAAGGCAGCATGACCTAAATAATTGACTTTAAACTTAACTGAGTCCTCACTGAATTTTCTGAATTCAGTTATTTAAGTTTTTTCTGCACAGATAGAGCTTACTTAACAGGCCCATTTGCATTTACAGTTACTCAGATTTGAATGGAGATATTCCAAAAATCCATCTCTCTTAAAAACCTCAATCATGCTTTATAAACAAAAGTGAAAACCGAAAACTGAACATGTAAGTAAACTTTCTTTTCCAATAGTGCTGCTGAATCCAACCTGTGACATCGTTTCTTCTTATATTTTTTGATATTCGCATTGACAAAATATCTCAAATAGCACATAAGTGTTACATAACTGAAACTCTTAGATTAGGCACTGGAATCTTGGGTAGTAGTTTTTTCAGCTTCTTTTCTTCTCTTAACCACAGCTAAAATCACATTTTTAGAACCACAATCTGTGCTAAATCTTCATGATAAAAAATTTTTTTAGAAATACTTTTTAAAATTCTCTTAATTACCATATTAATGAGTCACATGAATTTTAAGTTATACTTCTCTTATTTTCAGTATGAAAGTCTGTACAAATTAATGATTTTTTAAAGATTTTATTTATTTATTTTTAGAGAGGGGAAGGAAAGGAGAAAGAGAGGGAGGGAAACATCATTGTATGGTTGCCGCTTGCACACCCCCTACTGGGGACCTGGTCTGTAACCCAGCCCTGTGCCATGACTGGGAATCAAACTGGTGACCCTTTGGTTCGTTCAATCCACTGAGCTACATCAGCCAGGGCTAAATTAATCATTTTAATTAAATAATGACAATCTTGGCATAAGTAAATTTATGCTGTTTATTTTAACATTGACTATTGATATGTACAGTCTTATAGGTTTTACCTGTCATCTGAATATTTCAAAATGCTTGGTTTGCCAGGTGACTAATATCATTTGATAAATGAAGGCTCAATATAGAAAGTCAAACTAATTTGGATGATATGAAAGGGGTAAAATGGGCCAGGCTCATTGGAGTGGAGATGTCAGGACTCAGGCAGTTAAATATATGGCAGATGGAGCCTACGGCAGGATGATATTGTCCAACGTGGTCAATCAACCATCATAATCAGGGGGCAAATGAAGAGGTGGAAATTTGAGAGTATAGGCAAATTATGTCAGAGCAAAGAGACCAGTGGAAATGTCAAAGGTGGGGCTCAGCAATCACCAACAGTCAAATTGGAGGAAAGAAAAGTGAATATTAGGTAAATGAACATAGAAATCAAGAATAGTAAGTTGAAGCAAGTGAGACTAAGAGGAATTTTCAGAGTGTCAGAAAACACTTGGCCTGACTTTTAGATGTTGTTCCTACTCTCTTTTATGTTAGGTTGTTCCATGTGTAACTTACAGACATAGGTTTCTGACATTACCATGTAATATACTCACACTTTGTTGATTCCTAGTTAATTCTTCAATTACTTGCTTCGCTTTTTAGCATAATTTTGAACCAGACATTATATTAAGTACTGATAGTGCCTACAAGTCCCAAGTACTAATACGTAAGCAATTACCATCCCAGAGAGCAAATACTGATGGCATTTGACTGGTGAGGCACAAGGCAGAGGAGATTCAGGGAATGCCCAGGGATCCTGCGTGGGGTTGTGTAGTTTCTTCAGGGAAAAATGTACTCAACTCTGGGAAAAGCGAGAGCTGAAACCCAGCCTGAAATCTCCTCTCCAAACTGTGTACCTGCCCACTCTGGTGAGGTTATCGCCATGCCACTGCACCTCAGAGGAGGTATCTTCTGTTGTCATCTGTCCTTTCTAAGGGGGCATTTTTTGTATGTGATTTGCCCAAGAGAGCTTAAAGTAGGATGGGTGCCTCCAGGAGGAGGGTTGTTAGTTGAACCTCTAAAAAGCCACCCAGGTATAAAATGCACCATGACCTGGGGTCTGATTTTTCAGCTTTCCAAACACTTAACTCTAATAACTCAAGAGATGAGAGTGGATCAATAGATCCAGCTTTTGAGCAGCTCACATTTTTTCTCTGTATGTACATATATGACTTAAAGCATTCTCTCAGTATCAGGGTCTTATTATATGTGGAATAGTATTCAGATTCCTTGATAAGCTTCCCAGTAGTGTCAGTCAAAAGTTGACTGGGACTCCTGGGAAGAAACGTACATTGTATATCCTGATTTATATGTGCATACGCACATGGATACAGACACACTTGTGTACACCCACATGCACAAAACAATCGGTTTGTGAAAACAATATTCTTAATAAATGCAACACACTCATTTTTATATTGTATTCTTTTCTGATTATAAAGAAGACAGGATGGTAGCATTCTCTCCAGCTTTTCAAGAATCTAACAATTGCTGCAGCTGACTGAATTGATTTCAAGACCCACAAACTGGTTACAAATCACAATTTGGGAAACACTGATCTGTGACCCCTTGTAACCTGACTCTAAGGCTTTTTCCCTTTGCCTTAAATCTCTCATCCAGAGATCTCTTTTCTTTTAAACTTCCCCTAAAATGTCACTGCTTCAGAGTAGACTGCCTTTATCACTCCATCTGAAGTAGACTTTCACCCCAGCTCTATGGACAACAATCTCATTCACTTGTTTACTTTTATTTTATGCCTCTCCCCCATTATAAATATACAAGTTCTATGAGAGAGGAGAGTCCATTTTCTCCACTGCTGCATCCACATGAATCCAGCATGGTGGCAAGTGATTAATGAACATAAATGCTTTAACTATCATATATATGCACCTGTTCTAAAATTCCCAAAGATTATTTTGCAATGAGAAATACCATTTAGTGTCAACCTGGAAAGTATCATCAGATCATTGTGTCCTTCTTCTAAGGGCATTTCACATAAAATACCAAGTTTGATAATAAATCAGAATGAGGGAGAATTAGTTATGTATTTTGACTTTAATAACATCAGAAAGAACATCTCCTTAATAATGTTTTCCTTCTCCCAGTGACTACAAAACCTGGTCTCTGAAACAGGGTACTTACTTCTTTTTACTGTACTTTAATGTCAAATCCAAACTCTATGTGGTCTTCACTTTTCTCTAAGCGGATAAGGATCCACATTTTGCATGACCTGGAGCTTATACAACTTATACAACCTGCTTAGAATAGAAAATTACAAATACAACATGTCCTTTCAATGTCACCGAACAGAAACTAACATGTGATGGAGAAATGGTAAGAACAGTTGTCTTAACTGATTGCAGTGGAAATATCTCACTTATGCAAAATTTACTATAAAATATGATCCTTTCTAGCCACTCTCAGGACTTTAGGAGGGGCATGAAAGTGAGGAGGTCGACAATGTGAAGCTTTATTCACTTCACACTATGTATCTGCCTCTGCTTCTTGGTGCCCATTTAGTTGCAAGGTATTTTTTTCTACAGTAAAGTAATATTAGTACAATTTTCATTTACTGAATTGCAATCATATTTTTTCTTCCTGCTTGAAACTACTAACAGGTATCTTTGTTGAGAATTGTATTCCCCAAATCATTCATCATACTCTTAAATCCCCAATTTTGTTTATTCCCTGAGATAATTCATTACAGCCACTGAAGATAGATTTTATGATTTTAATGTCAGAAAGAAAATGTATTTTTCACTTACATCTGGACAGGAGCCCTTTCTGCCATCCCCACACCAGTATGAAGTTAGGATAAGAGCTACAATAGAAAACTACTATAGGTACGAGGTGAGAAAATACAAGGGGGCCCTGATACAAGCCAGGCACTAAGCGTTAAGAAAGAAATCCATTTATGTCTTAGGAATTATTGTCCTAGGTGATTTACAGAAGACGTATTAGATTTCCATTGCTGCTGTAATAAGCTACCACAAAGTTAGGCTTAAACAATTTATTATCTTATGGTTCCCTAATTCAGAAGTCCACCACAGGTTTCAATGAGCTAAAATGAAGGGGACTGCAGGCCTGTGACCCCTCTGGACCATTAGGGGAGAGCGTGTTTTCTTGCCTTTTCCATTTTCCAGAGATTGCTGCATTCCTTCATTCACGGATTCCTTCCCCTTCAAAATCAACAATGCCATATGTATTATGCTTTTGTAGTGATACCTTCTTCTGATCACAACCAGGAAAGTTTCTCCATTTTTAGAGAACCGATGAGTACATCTGGCCCACCAGAATATTGGGGTATCCCTCTATCTTAAGGTCCTTAATGTAATCATGATCTGCAAAGTCCCTATTGCCCATGAGGTAACATATTCAGAGGTTTCAGGAATTAGCATGCAGACATTTTTGTGGGAGGCATTATTCTTTCTACCGTTGAATGATTATAGTTTTAGAAGGATAAATCTGGCAAAAATGTGACAGTACTCTTGGAAGGTATTAAATGGCTTCCATCAATATTCAAGAAAAAAAAAAGTTTTCATGGAAGTGTTGGTAGTTTGAGAAGAAAGTTATGCTATATAATATATCTAAAAAGAATTGACAAAGAGGAACGAGAGATGGGAATAAGATAAAAGCTACTCCAAGGTTGACTATTTGGGCAGAGAGTTAAATGGCTGTTCCTTTCAGGGAGATGGAGGCTAGAAGGGAGGACGGATAATGGAGAGTGAGTTTGTATCATTATAACGACTTAGGATTCCTGCAGTAGTTGCGCCATGCTCCCGGGAGGAAGTGCATTTCCCATGGAACTGAATCTCAAATGAAAAGATCTGCACTGAAGATTCTGATGTGCATATACCCACTCATTGAGTAAATACTTTTGAAACCCTCCTAAGTGCCTAAGTCTGGGAAACAGGAAGGGGAGACTGACCGAGCACAGTCAGAGCCCATCCAGGGTCTGGTTTTCCGGCGGAGGTGCAGCAGGAGCAGTAATGCCCAGTGACTGGAGCAGGGACCCTGAAGTCGAACTGCCTGTGTTTGAACCCTGATTCTGCTACCTCCTCCTACGGCCACCTTCAGCAAATTATTTAATCTTGTTGTGTTTTAGTTGCTTTTCCTATAAGATGGACATGATAATGAAAGTATCTTCTTCACGAGTTAATACATGCAAAATTCTTAGAACGGTGCTGGACACAGATTAGCTTTTAAACAAATACTAATTACAGTTATGAAATGGCAAGGAGGCAATTATAAAAGGGATTCTTAAAGTAAGAGTTTGATTGGGCCAAGTTGGAAAGTAATGAAGAGGAAGTAGAGGAGGACAGAAAAAGTCCCATAAAATAATCTCTTCTCCACAAGGATGTGGTCTCCTCAGAGATGTCCTCTGGAGTTCGTAATTCCCCGGCTGCTATTCTATAGCCTTTATCTAAGAATTACACAGCTAGTGCCATTCAGTGTCTGGAATGCCAATCATCAGTGCACCAAAGCACCTGCTACTTACTGATATCATTCAGTATTTAAATTGAATAATGGAACATTTATTTACAATTTATGTATCTAAGTCTAATAAAAGAATTATGTTTTAGTCCTATCAAGTCAGCAAAAGCTTATTCTTACTTCTATGTCTCATATGAGGCCATTCTGTTTCAAAATCAATATCCAGTCAGAGATAGAGTTGAAGAAGGGGTGATCATAATACTTCTCCATTTGTGATAAGTGGAAATAAATGGTGATCTACCTAACTATTGGCCCCTACCTTTTCAAGTTCTGGAGTGGGAAACACAAATGGAAAATAGTTTTGACTTAATTTTCTTTAATCTGTTATATCTATTTCTATTATTTTACTTGGAATGTGAATTCTTGAAGCGGCTCTCTTTTTAGTTACAGAAAAGAGACTGAGAGACTTGGATTATAGTAAAACCTCGGTAAAGAGGTCAATTCTCAACATATTGGCATAGTTAAACATGGACTGAGCAGTTTTGTGTCAGGCACTGTCTGAAAATGCTACATTTCATTTATTTCATGTAATAATTCTGCAAGGCAGATGTGATCTTTATTTTAAGAATGAGGAAAATGAGAAATAAAGTAATCTGACTAATGAAAGAAGCCCAGATGTGAATCTAGTTATACTTGAGATACTTTTTATTTTGGTTTATGATTATTTTATTAGTTCATTTTTGCTATATTTATTGAGCATGCAATATATGCCAGGCCATTATGAATAACAATTTCTACTCCTATAAAGTTTTCTGTTTTATTTTTGCTACTTCACAGAGAACAAGATCTCCTGAAATTTATAGGAAAGGATTCATGGTACAAAACTAATTATATTGCTCCCATAGAACAGCTTTTCCATATACACTTGATGAATTTGGAAATAATCCAAAATTAAGTGCAGTAATAAAATTAAGTATGCACTAGATGCTTAGCACATGCTAAAGATTAAATCTTTTATAACAAACATTAAGTTAGGCATTCTATTTGCAGGAGAAACCAACATTCAAAGAAGCTAAGTAACTGATGGAGCTAAGAAGTGGAGGGGGGCCCAGATTGCCCAGTATTTCCAAAGGAAGGTTTTTCTCCAGAAATACTGAAAAAATAGCTCTGGACTCAAACAAGGGAAAGTGTGCAGCACACTCTGTGCCTTCCCTAATTCTTCACAGTGTACATTGATCTGTTAAAGTTTTTAAGAAACTTGTGGTAAGGAAAGCTGTTTAATATTGTTGTAGTTATCATCCCTACATTTATATTGGCCGTGTAGGTTGGATCATAGCAAGTGGAACATTTAATGCAGGCATCACACACCCTATTTAACCAAGGCCGGCTTCATAGTTTGTGGGGCCCAGTGCAGAGTGAAAGAGTGCTGACCCTTGTCAAAAGCAGGAAAAATGGTTCTTTAAAAATATTAAATATAAAGGCCTTTTCTTTCTTCTACTATCTCTCTCTTGACATGTCATGGTGTTTATTATTTGCTATTCAATGTTGCTTTAAGTAAACAATAAAGTAAAATTTAAATTATGAACATGAGTTTCACTCTTCATCTTTAGAGTGTGTAATGACAGTCTTAAATGCAACTATTAGAAAATTTAATACACATGGAAAATCACCAAAAGTTAAATTTACATTTCATAGCTTATGCACGAATGTGTATTCCATTTTTATTACAACAATGGAAATTCTGCACAAAACTATCTTGTGTTTTTATTTCATTTCTTGATATGTACACATTCCACCATTGCTGTACTTTCAGTTTACTCAAAAAATAAGTAAGAACTGAAAAGGAAAGGAGCCATGGGTTTCCCTATCTTGACCTTTCTTTCTATATCATAATTTTTAGTGTAAGTGGTTGGCTAGTACAGAGAAATGACAGGAATAAGAAGGAATAGGATAGGATTCCTTAGTTGTTTGTGTTTCCTAGGATAACATTGCCTCTGTCTACATTCAAAGCAAGTTCTGGTTCAAATGGAAGACGTTACCTCTTGGTGTGGTCAGTGCCACCCCTCCCCTTACTCCTTCAGAGAAGGGACACTTTGACCTTGAACGCACTTTCCCTGAGTGTGTTGAACTCCACCACATTCTGCATTGTGCCCCCACCAGAATTCTGTGCTCAGGAGAAATCAGGAAGGCTATATGCAAAGAGCACAGCAAGGAATGGTGGCCATACAGATTGGATGTGTCTCCTCTGCTTATGTACATGCTTCATGGCCATATTGGATTTCACTAAAAAACAGAAGTTCAGAGATAAAGTTATTAAGAAATTTCAAGGCAGCAGGAGCAGAGCATTAAACCGAAGATGGAGCCCCTGACAGCTGGGCCTCGTGCGACTGCACAGGTCACATGCCTTTGGAGCCTTCCCAGGGTTTAACTCAACCTCCTTGGAGATAAGATGTAATGTTAAATTATGGTTCTAGGGAAATTGTGAAGCTGTATTGTGAACGTAATACAATATGAGTTATAGAATTAATTAATCAGACTAACCAGGTTTAATTCTAATTTTTTGATATATTTAATAATGCTGTATAATGCCTGGCTGGTGTAGCTCAGTGGATTGAGCGCGGGCTGGGAACCACAGGGTCCCGGTTCGATTCCCAGTCAGGGCACATGCCTGGGTTGCAGGCCAGGTCCCCAGTGAGGGCCATGTGAGAGGCAACCATACATTGCTGTTTCTCCCTCTCTTTCTCCCTCCCTTCTCCTCTCTCTAAAAAATAAATAAATAAAATCTAAAAAAAAATTAAAAAAATAATGCTGTATAAAACCTAGGATATTATAAGGTATCACAATATAATGTTGCTGTGAAAAGTGAGATAGCTGGAAGACTAACTCTCTGACCGTCTCAGGATCTACTTCACCAAGTGATCATAGCTGTCAAGGCCTTCTTGGCCTAGAAGTCCTGTCCTTATTTGGGAGGAGGAAGGGAAACACTCATCCATTCATTTAGCCAATCAACTCTTCTTTATGATCCCCTCCTCTGAATTGGGTATTGTGCTCAGTGCTGGGGTTATAACACTGTGAGACAGATATGAACCTTAGCCTTTATCAATCAAATGGTACAGCAGCCAGTTGCAGTTTACCAGATACTATAACCCAAGTCCAAGTCCACATGCTAGTGTACAATATGAGATGCGCTCTATGGAATTCATTCATTAACTCATGTATTCAGTCAACAATTTTTGAATAACTATTATGATCCAGGCACTCTCCTACATCTTTGGACTGCAAATTTTTTTTTTAAGTTCCTTCTGCTCTAGCAGGATTTACAATCTAATAAAAATAATAATTAAATGAAACCCACACTATCAGCATTTCAAACAAAAGGCATATAATGCAATACAGTGAATAATGCAAAAAAAAAGTCTAAAAACCTAACTCTCCCAGTGCACCATCTAATACAATAAGTATCTCACGTAGTCACAATATACATACTTCTTGATTGTGCATGGAACACAGAGGGAGAAGAGAAAGCCCCAGTAAACCACATGTTCTACACACATCCCCGGAATCACACAGAAACAGCAAAAAAAATTAAAACTGAATTGTTAAAGCAGTTATGTTGCCACTCACATATAAAAAACTCAATATTATCAACAGTAGTGATGGACAAAATTGACATTTCTTGAGTTTATAAGCATACTTGGGAAGCTCTAAATTGTTCTCTCTCAGCCTATAAGGATGGGTTAAAATCTCTTGCTTTAAAATGTTAACTTGGGAGAATTCTTTACTACAGTGTTTACTACAGAAAATTAATGTACACACAGGATAAAAAGCAATATACACAGAGGAAGCAGATGCTTGAGAAGACTGAATATGGGACATCAAGGCAGGCAACAGCACTCTGGACAAAGCAGAGGTGCCAGGGCTTCAGGGAATACTTGCAAAGCCTTCCTTCCCTTACATTTCATGCTGCCTGTAAGAAAGTTATAATTAGAGTGCATGCCATTGGACCGTAAAAGAGGAACAGTTTAGGAGAGAGGGGGAGAGAAAACAAACTACTATAAATACAGTAAATGCACATAAGAAAAAGTATAAGAAATATCTAAAGTAGAAGTTTCACCTTCTCCTTGGTTCTATGAATGTACTTTAGGTAGTCATATATGAGGCAATCAAATATTCTCCTTTTCAAGGACTAGAGCTTACTAAAAAGTAGCTTCTTTTAGTTCATGTTTATAGAAACATGCTCTGAGAGTCTGTTCAAGACATGTCCAAGAAATCTGATCTGTTTATGGTCTAAATAGAAAAGAGCCTGACATCCTGTCCTGGCTTTATCACTTACTAACAGTGGGGCCTTGACTAGTCAGCACCAGAAGGAACCTCAGGTCGCCATTCATTCTAAAACTTCCTGTGTCTCCTCTTTCTCTATCTGCCCTCTGGATGACACATGTCTGCTGCCACCTTTCTCCCTCGCATTCCTTTGATTCTACTTCCTTTGTAAGTCAACGGAGGGTCTCTAGCTGTCACTGAAACCCTAGCTGCACACCATTGACATGAGAAGGAGAAAACGGGGACAATAGACAAGATAGCCCACAAAGTGAAGGCGCCCTAAGCCCATCAACTTCTCCGTGCCTTGTTTCCTCTTTCTCGCCAATCGCATCAAGAATAGGATCAAGAAATTGAAATATTTTCTCATCAAAACACAAACCAGTAGCCACAATGGCTCAATTTTCAAATAAGAAAAATAAAGCGAAGTATTTTTAATTTTTTCTAATTGGTTTAGGTACTTTGTAGAATGAGAACAGCGAATAAATATCAGGAGTGGATGACAGATAATATTCTGAGGTTCGCATTCCTTTCAGAGGCCTTTGGAAGTGTTGAGACTAAATGATATAACATTTTGAAGTAACTTTTAAACCTATTTATATAGACTAGTCAATTTTCTCAAGATCTATTCTTTCTGTCTCTTGGACCCTCTCTAACCTCCACCCTCAAGTATTAATTCGCAGATACAGAGAAGCCTCCAACCTCTCCAAATGTTTTTCAAATCTGTAGAGACATGTACAAAGAATTCACATGATCTCATCTGGACTGCTGCTTGCTCTTGTTTGATATTCTTCAGCATTCTTTTTTATAACGGGTCAATAGCAGAGGGGCTGTAAGTGATCTCCTTGTTTCAGTGCTGGAAATGGGAGGCACTTTGCATTGGGTTCAGTTCTCTTCTGTTAGGCTACCCCCGTTTGTCAGTAGGTAAAAACTTTTCCCGTTCCCCAGAAGGCAGTACCTTCACTGAATAGTGGCTTTAGACAAGCATTCATTGTTCAGAGGGGTTGATTCCTCGCTGAGCAAAAGCGACAGCATTATAAAGATGCCAGTTTCAATTTTTTTTCGGCTTGAATTTTTTAAAGCTAGAAAGGAACCCTCACTGTTGAGGCAGCCATGAAAGAAAACCTCTTTTCACAACCCCTGGAACAAGTGGATGAAGAGAGTGAGCGTGAAAGTGCAAAGACTGGGAACCTGGCTTTTTTCCAAGAAACAGAAAAAAGCCACAGTTAGAAGAAGTAATTGAACACTTGAAAATCTCTTTGAAGACATAATGCAGTGGAACTTTTAAAACTGAATTAAAAGCTAAATGCATAATAATTCCATGTAAGAAAATATACGTGAATGTTCGAGGTGCTAAGTAATGAATTTATAACCGTTTAATGTAGTGAGGTCCGGCAGTAGCACCCTTCGGGGATGTGTGTTCAGCATTTTGGCAGTGTTGTTACTTGGAGGAGACAAACGAAAAGCCGGGCAAAGTGTTAACTCTCAAAGTTATTTTATGTCTTAAATGCCTTGCCTGGTTCATGGGCATGACATTCATTGTATTTATCGCCCTTGCTCAGTAGACTTTTGTGAGCTTCCAAACTGAGTTTTGAACATAGGCACGAAGAAATAAAATGATTAGACGAGTACATAAATTGTTTGCTCATTCATATTGTGACTAGTGATACACTAAACGGTCTTCTATTTCACTTAGAGTAATAGGAGGGGCAGTTGCTTTTACATGAAAAATGTTAAAATAGATGTTAGATCTGTCAAGAGAACACAAAATATGAGATTTTAAAAATATATTGCTACATATGGTGGTTTTTTAAAAATAAAAGTGGTATGAAAATCACTGATGCTTGAAGAACTTTGATATAAGATTGGATGTGTGTAGAGGACAATGAAGGTTGAGACCTTAAAGGAAAAAGGCCTGAAGAGTGTTTGTCACTCCGAAGGAGAATGTGCTTTCTGCTAAACATGGTGTAAGATGTTATGTGTTTAGTAGATAGGATCAGGCGCCGGCTATCCTCCCTAAATATTCCAGTGGTTTCTTTGTGCCAGATTTCCATAGATTCATTTTCCATGACCATCTGAAGTGACTCCAAGCAGAGGAAGCCCAAGAATAATGTTGGGCCCACCACCTGTGTTGCCGAAGAAAATGGGGATTCCTCCATGGTCTCTCAAGGAAATGCATTTCATGCATACACACATAGGAGGATTGGAGGTAATGTGGGAATATTTACTGGAGCGAAAACAAAGGACTCCCCTCAGGTACACCAAACCCCATATCTCATCTATGGCCAGGTAGCTCAGCTCTGTCTTTCTGCAAAAGAAGTCCAGCTTCTAGGGCGACAGGCTCACACTTGGGACCCCCAAGCCCAGGAGTCGGGCTAGGATCCAGAGGTGCAGTGATGTTACCAGATATCTGGGCTCCAGTAGTCTATCTTAGTCTCTGTTCCTATTCACCCCCAATGGGTGCTCAACTTTTGCCACTGGCCAGTGCAGCTGCTGAAGAGAGAGTATGTGAGTGCCCTTGGGCCTTTGTTAAGCTTTCATTATATTTTCTTGGGCTTTGGTGAGAGCAGGCTTTCTTTCAAACTATCCTGTCCCTTTCCTGGGTCTTCCTGGGGCTATGCTCTTGTCTCCCCCTATCCTATTCCTTTTCTGGCTCTTCTGGGTTTTGTGCCCTCATCCTATCTTGTCTTTACCTCAGACTTTCCCAGGCTAGACTCCTCCCCTTTATGATTGCCATGTTGGCTCCTACTGCACATACCTCAGGGTTTTTCCTCTTCATCTGGCCTCCACTGTGCATGCACTTAGTAGAAGGAATTTCCCCCGAGCCATCTTAGCTTCTATTGTGCATGTGCCCAGTAAAGGAATTTCCCCCTTTCTGTTTATTCCTCCCCCACCGGTAACATCGGCGAATAGGCCACTTGTTCCCTGGGATGATTGGAAAGCTGGTCCTTCCTTCCTACTCAGAGGAGTGGAAGGACATTAATCCTGTTGGCAAGGCAAAGCAGCTGTCCCGTGGCGTTTCTGTGAAACTGTAGTTTCCAACTTAATCAGGTTTAGCCAGTTTTCTCCCTCATTTGTTAATAGCTACCTACTTAGCAGCCCCCCATGCACAGTTGCACACATGCACAGGTTGCACACCTGTACACATGTATACGTGTACATGCACATACTAGCAGGCTGATATCATCCCTCTTTGGAGCAATGGTCTGACACTGGACCATGTAGAGTATGGTGCAGAGGAGCAATAATCACCTGGCATACAAGTGTTTAAAAAAGAGAAATAACTCTGATACAGTGGAACATGACTGCATCCTGAGTCAGAAAAAAATCAAATAAAAATGACAGAATCTTTGGGTTGGAAAGAATTTAAAATATCATGTGAGGCCTATTTCTGACTGCATTACCATGGAAGACAACTAATTTCTAGCTTTTGTTTTGAATTTAGTTTGTGGAATGATTTTCTAGGCTGCCCCACAAACAAAATGTTCTATGGAAAAATGTTACCTATTTTTTTTTGCAAAATATGAAGGTAAAGCAATGAGACTGGACTTTTTTTTAGTCATATCCGCTCTCTAAAACCAGTTCCTAATATGGAGTTGCTAAAATATTCTCCAGCATGAAGCATGGTTAGAATAGGCTAACTGAGGTGAATATTCTGAATGGCATCTCAGTACTAATTTTATAGTCTGTAGGTCTGTATTCACAGGCTGAACTTTAATACTTTTAGTAACTTTAATACTAAAAGAGATACATAAAAATACATTGTGTCTATTGTTTGCATAGAACAATAGTATAATTTCTGTATTAGTATATCTTTGTGAAAACAGAGTCTAACAAAACTTCATTTAGCTCTTACTCAATTATCAAAACACAAGGAACAGTTCTGATTTGAATTAAAACTCTTTGTTTAGTGTTAAATTGAACAGATACAAACTCACTTATGAAGAGCCTTCCCTTGGGAAAACTATTTAATTCAATAATTATCTAATCCCAGAGTATTTCAAAGAATATGAGCACCTAGTTAAAATCATTTCAAGCACCAACAAATATTTCAGCAATAATATTTATATCCTAATTTAAATATAATGATACAACATAAAACACAACCATTAAATACACAAAGATTATGTTGAATTTTCAAGTGCTTCTAACATCATTCACTTAGTAATATAATATTTAAAATAATGAATTAAATATTAAGTAACCCCTTATCATCTTATTCCGATTAAAGGTTATTGGGAACTTGCAGCGCACTCAGCATCTACAGAGACATTATTAGCCCGACATTTGTTGTACCTAAATCATGGAAACTAATTAATAAAAAGACCTTTTATTATGACTTAGCTTTAAAACAGAGTTTAAAAATAATTATGTTATTTTGCTTTCTTTTGATTTGCTTTTGCAAAAGTATTATAAAAAGCCACAAACAGCCAATTAACAATTAGATAGGAAATGTATTTTAGATCTAATAGATCTAATGAACATTAAACTTGAAGTTCATTAGTAATATCATGGGGTGTTATTATTGTATTACAGAAATAGGAAAGGATATAATAGCTTCTTCTATTTCATTTTAGAATTTACCTATTATGGTACATGAATATTTTATAATAGATTGAAGTAGGCTCGACAACATATTTTAGTAGACCATGCTAGTATTTAACCACATTTTCTGTTAGGAATGACTTTATCATCTATTTTTTTTTAAAGGTCTCATGACACTTCTTAAACTCTATTCTCTAGAGATTGGTAAAGTCCAAAAACCATAGAATATATTATTATCTTAGAGATCATAAAATCTGTTCTTATCCAGATATGTTTAGCGTTCTGGTTTCTCATGGATCTGGTTTTACAAGTTACTCTACTCTTTGCATTGCTCTTTATTTTATAGTGGCATTGATCAAAGAAGCATCTGCATCTTATCTGCTTAGAATTACCTGTTTCTTACAACCTTAAATTTATGCCAAGTCTCATGGAGCATTCATTTGATGCGTTTATGTATTATTCTTTTTTGTCTTATTTCATTTTGTGAAACGGCTTACACTATGATGCTGAGATCTTCTCTTGTGCTATGTGGCTCCTCCCTACGTGCTGTGCTCCTGTTATTCATTCTAACCGTGTCTAGCTACTCCACAAGGTTACTGTTATTTATATTGTAATCCTCTCCTCTCAGGTGCTGAAGATCTAATTATATTTAATCACCAGCAAACTCAGAAAACCCTTAGCCTTCCTTGTTTTATTAGAAGCACTCTTTCAGAATAGTTCTTTCCAGGACACTAAAGAAAAACTGAACCAATGCCACTTTTGACTTACATAAAATTAAGCAACTATGGAGATATTACTCTGTCTTAAGTGATCTATATGCTGGATGTCAAGTTGATCTTTATCTTCCCCATGGAATGACTGAAGTAATTTAACACTTTTAACTTATAAGTGTGCCACAGTTGTAATAGTGTTATATGACAGTATTCAAAGTGACTTCAGTTAAATTATCTCTTTTAATACTGAGGAGGAAGGAGATAAAGCAGCTAGCCTATAAACCATTTACTATTATTGTGAAGGAGCAGAAATGAGGATGCTGTTGGGAGGAAAAGGGAACAGGTAATTCAATATAATCTCTGGAAAAAGCTGAAAACTGGACCTCTTGGTAAATGAACTAATGCAATTTGTAAGAAAAAGGGATCTTATCTATGGAATGCTCTTAGCAGGATATTCCTGGTTTAGGGTTGCTTTATGGTAAATAAATCCAGAATTTGTGGATTTATGGAGCATGACAAATATGGACGTTTGATGACTATCTGGGGTATCAAGTAGATGATTCATGACTTAAATTCCCCACTGCTGTTTGAGACAAGTAAAGGCAATGAAGCATTACAGTGTTGTAGATGGAAAATGTCATAAGTCCATTCAGTATATACTATGGGCGGCAATCAGCTTCCTCTTTGGAGAAAGAATTTGGGTAAGGATACTGCAGATGCCATCAGTACTCTGTCCACAAGGTAGGTGTTCCGAAGTACTCCAGACAACATCATGGAGAGTCAAAAGGTTAATATATATTTAGGCTGGCAAGTAACTTATGGGGGAAATAATCTGTATAATTAAACCAAAAATTAAGTTTTTCTGTTATTTAAACTCACTGGAAAAGCCTCAAAGTGAGACAGTGGTATGACTTGATTGTTTGAACTAGCAAACTGTTACCTGTTCGGGGTTGTTGTAGATCTAGATCCATTTACAATGTATAATGGCACAGTTGCTGCAAAGTGCACAGGAGATTGGGAGTGAGAGATCCAGAAATGGTGTCATATAAGTTGAACTCATATTTTCATTGGCTCCAGTTAACCACTAGAGGAGAAGTTACGTGTCTCTACTGGCTGTCTGCAATAGGGAACTATCCTGCATCTCACCGCTAGATTTGTGATTGTCATGGCATTGGACCTTGGGAAGTGGGTTATCTATGAACTGACCGTTGCAGCATGGACAGCAAGAGACCTGAGTGGAGGTGACAGAGAGCATAGTACAGGGTCATGTGGAATGTGATGTTAAGGATCGATCCTACTGCATTGGCCGTGCCCAAATAAGATGGAACTAGCATGCAAGTGCATGGCAGTGTCAGCAATGAAAATACAGGAGGGCTGACGGCATCGTTAGAACAAGAAGCTCTTTGCAGAGAATGTTCCCGTTTCTGACAGTTGGAGGCCTCCACTCTGAGGTAATATCCCTTTGGTTCTCAGCTCACACATTTACCCATGTTCCAAAAAATACATATGTAAAAGTAGTTCTAATATATAAAAATGGCTGGATCCTGAATCAGTTTGATTTACTTTCTATGATACTTTGACTCGTTTGTGACCAAGGTTCTTCCCAAAGCATTTTTTATCCTTTACGCTGAATATTGACTATATAGCAGTAATAAAGCTCCCTGCACCCACCCTGTTTTACAATCTGCAGAAGAAAAAACAGATGAAGATATAAAGCTGACTTTCCTCATGCTGAATATTAACCATGCAGCTATGATAAAGCTCCCTGTGCCCACCCTTTTCACAGTCGGTGGAAGAAGAAAAACATAACCATGTAAAGCTGACCTTGCTAGTGCTGAATATTAACTACATAGCCAAACCGTTCTTCATCTTTAACTTTCATGGCAACACACACACATATGCACGCATGCCCTCGCATGCACACGTGCACACGCACACACAACACTCCATCCCTCCCCACCTCAGTCCACATTAATATCTCTGAAGCTGAATGGCCAGGTAACCCCACTATTAAGAAATCTAGTGTGCAGTCAAAACAATGAGGAAGATTATCTTAATTTATGAAGAAATATGGTATAGAACAATGTTCCTCAAAATAAATTCTTAGATTGATGACATTAGAATCCCTCCGACATCAGACTCCCTTAGACTATAAAAATGTAGATTCCTTAGCCGCAGATTGGAGTAAGGATCAAGAAAACTTTATTTCTTGGAGGTGTTCCATGCGACTCCTAAGAATAATGATTATTAAAACACTGGACTAGGTGTTTCTGGAAAAGTTTTTAGTGTTACATTAATGTTTTTCCTTTCTTTCTAAGTAGACTTGGGTGACTTAGAAAAATCTTCTGAGACTTATCTGTAAAATAGTGTAATTCATCGTCTACTTGTTCAGTTTAAGTGTTTTAAGATAAACTATTCAAACAAGCCATGTTCTCTTAGAGGATTTTCTCTGCAGCTCTGTCATTTCTAGGGTGCTCTGGGGAGACTTCTATAGCCACAAGAGCAACAACACTTGGGGAAGAAAACATATATTTAGTGAGGAGAATGCCAGTGGTTACGAGGTTCCGGCAACTTGCTCAGTTCTCTGAGGAATTGGCAATGTTGCTACTCCATCTATTCATTGGGATGTGATTAGTATGTTAATAAGAAAAAATATTGTTGTGTCTCTTTGAGCTGCAAGTCTATGAATTTCTCTTTCAGAATTTATATGCAATTTAAGGAATTTTGAATTTTTTAAATGTTAGGTATTTTCTTTGCTTTCTGCAACATTACTCCTCTAGAGTATATGTATATAATGAATAGCCACAAAACTGTTATAAGTCTATTACAAGGGGGTCCCCCCAAAAAAAACAGAATTATCTTCTGGAAGGTAGGCACCTTGTAGTACAAGCTTCCCCCACTAGAAGAGTGTTCTAGGTACCCATTTGTATCAGTGTACCAGCTGGAATTGTTATGAGAGGCTGAATTTGGCTTCAGTGAATTTTTTTTTGATGATTATTTTAATGTGCTTGCCCATTTGATGATGGCTGATTTAGGAGCACACCTGCCCCCACTGCATTGAGTGTTCAGCAGTTTGACTAAAAACAGCGTGACTCCCTTGCCCCACCCTCCCTATTCATCAGACCTCGCCCAAAGCAACTTGTTTTTTATTTCCCCAGATGAAAAAAGTCCTCAAAGGAAAAGGTTTTGCCAACGTGGAAAAAATGAAACAAAAAAATGGCAGAAGCATTAAAAGGCATCAAAATTGACAAGTTCAAAAACTGTTTTGAGTAGGAAAAACATTTGGATGGGTGTATTGCATCAAATGGAGAGTACTTTGAGGGTGACTGAAGTTTAACATGCAAAAATAAATTCACATTTTTTATAAATAAGTTCCATTTTGGGGGTCCCCCTCATATTTTTAAATTTTAGCCCTAAGCCATATGCCTAAAATACTTTAGTTGAAAGTTTAGCCCTCTGTCTGTCATAAGTTACAAAGTTCATAGTGAATCTTCAGGGAGAAGACTTAACAATTATGAGCTGCAAGATAACAGAAAGATAGATTGTTATCAGAAGATAATGGCCACTGACTGTAAGACAAATATCAAGGCAAAGTCATGGCCAAGACTGGCCATTTATCAAATGTAGACATGGAAGAAAAGTAGGATACATTTATCAAGAACTGTTCTAGTCCAAAAATTTTGTATTTCTCATCCTAGCTGATCTCTGATTTAGATGCTGTCATTTCACCTGTACAGCTGAATGACTTGGGCCACTACTGCATTATTTTGGTTTATATAACCTTGATATTTGAGTGATAATTTTGTTTACTCCATGAAATATCTTACAGTAAGAAAATAATTAAGAAAGTAATTAATATGGCTTACTTTTAGTTTTTTTCTTTCTAATTAAAATTTTTTATGTCCTAATATATTTCCTGAATGTAATTTAGTATGGTTCACATTAAAATGCATATTCAATAAGTTAGTAGGATAGAAATTCAAATAAAAAGCTAAACCTAGGGAGAATTATCCTCAAAATTATTTTAAAATAGGCATAGCTTTCTAACAAGTATAGTAATTGCTTCTGTACCTCTTACTTCCTGCCATGAGTCCTATTGAACCACAGGTCTGATATCATTTCAATGCCTGACAGCTCTATTATCATCTATCGTCATTTATACCTATTACTGCTCTAAATTATTGTAAAAGGAGGCCACCATTTGCCTAATTTAATATGTTATACATTCCAAACATGATGGTGAATTTGGAATACATTTAACTTCTTAAAAGAATGGGATCTATTAGCTAGCTTCTTCAAATGGAGAGCAAGCGTCCAGTAATTAGTAAGCTGAGAGAATATGAGAAAATCTTTGTACAACTGGTGCAAGTACATAAACTTTATTTACAGATCTAAGTATGAATGGAATTACCTACAGACATTGGAAAGATTTTTTTTCATTCTACTCCCTAAGTATTCAAGGCATTTGAGTATGTTGTTCTCCTTCCAGAATCTTGCCTGATTCCTGCACTTACAAAATTTTCCTCTCTCAGTGTGAGAGATACTGAACCAAATTGGTGAAAATAGTGACCATAAAATATGGTTACCTGAAAGCTTTTAATTTCTGTCTTTCCTCACTGCTTCCTTCCTTCATTTATGTTTCCAGCCAAAACTTAGTGAATAGCTGCCATGCATGGTATATTGTATATTATTAATGTAAAACAAACAAAATAGATGAATAAGGCACAATCTTTCCATTGAGGAAATCCTATTCCGATGGAGAAGATAATAAATAAATACATATTCATTAGGCAGTGTATATATCTATGTATGTATATATGTGTGTGTACACATATACATACATATACACATGCATGTATCTGTTTAGGTAAGGACAGTAGTTTAGTATGACAGAGAGCATATATTTGATGTAAGATTAAGAAGTAAGTGGGAAATGTCTGGAAACATAAGACAATTTTAGAATATAAAGCATCTTGTGTACTTTGCTGAGGAGTTTGAATTTTATCCTCTAGGGAACAAAAAGTCATGGAAAGATTTTCAACATAAGAATAATGGAATTATATCTGACTATAGTGAAGGCATCATGCAAGCAATAAATACTGGAGATGGTAAGTCTTGATCACTCTAAGAACTGGTGGTTGCCTGATAGAACAAGTGGAGAGTAGAGGTGATGGGAAGAGATTAACTAAGGATATATGAGAGAGCAAATTGACAGCCTTGGTAAGTTATTTAGGGATATGAGGAGAAGGAATGACTCAGGGATGACTCTGTTTTTAGCTTGAAAGCAAAGAATTGTAGTTTTTTAAAAAATGGACTTTGTGGTGAAGCTATAAAACTGTTTTCACCACTTTTCATTTTAACAGTGTGACCTTGGGTTATTTGTTCTAACTCTTTGTGCCTAACTTTTCTTACTTGTAAACAGGTATAATTATTTTTACCTCATAGGATTGTTATAAGAATTAATGAATTAATATGTTCAATGATATTAAAATGGTGCCTGGAGTACAGTAAGTGTTGAATAAATCTTCTTTTTCTTCTCCTCCTTTTTCTTCCTATTATTATTATATCACTATTATTATCATAGAACTTCATTGTTATCAACTGATATCATGATGCTATTACCCAAAATAAAGAATTTCAACAAAGGTTTGAGGAAAATATAACAAATCCCATTTTGGACTGATCAGACATTTCGGTCAACCACCTAGGCATAAGTGACAAGTAGGTAGTTAGAAGTGCAGCTCTGGAAACAGATGATGGTTAATATATAAACTTGGCAGTCAACAGTACAGGTCACAGTTGAGGCTATGAAATAATAGTTTGGATTACCTAAGGAAAAGAATAAGAAAACAAAAGAAGGAAGGGATAATGACAAACAAATTAGCTCTCAAGGAACTATCAATATTTAAGCAATGGGCAGAAGATGAACCCTCATAGTTGCCTGAAGATCAATCAAAGATATAATGAAAAAATGTGGAAAAATGGGTCAGATAAGCAAAGAGGTAGAACTCAATAAAAAAGAAGTTGAAAACTGCACTGTGAAATTCTAAAAATAGGATATAGCCTAAAGAGTACTCACTGAAATGCAACAAATGATTATTGTGAATGAAGTAATTAACTAATATGATAATTGAGAAATCACTGGTGACATAGAAAGTTATTTGCATACTGTTCCTATCACATCGATTAACATGTGACTACATTGAAAATAAATATTAGACTAAAAAAATCAGTTTAAGCAATGTTAGGTATGCAATTCAGACTTCAGTGGGTTATTAATGAGGATATGAGAAAAGCTATGTTTGTAAAAATTTAATTATAGACACATTTTCTATAAACACGAATTATATGCCATGTAAATTCGCTCCTGTACTATTATTCACAGCACTGTAAAGGTAAATGAGTCTGCAAATTTTATCTATGGGTTGAGGAACACAGGACCCATTTATGAAGAACCTAAGAAAATTAACTGGAGGTAAAAAGAAGTAAAATTTTTGAGGCAAATAAACTGTGTGAAGATAAGCAAGTTAAATGCCAAAGAGTTCTTATACACAAATAATAACCAATCAGTAATTATAGTGATAAAATGATTATATATATATAACCAAATGTGAATTTGACAGCTAAGATTCACCTTAACAAGAAATGAATGAGACCTATAATATTTTGCATGCCTTAATGCAAACATTAACCAATATAAAATAAACAGACTTCTGAATGGGAAGATTGGAAAAAAATATTTACTTTCAGATTGTCTGTACATTTAATTTAATTTTAATCTAAATCCCAATAGGATACCTTTAGGAAATTTAGAAATCAACTCTAAATTCATCTAAATAAACAACTTTTGGTAAGATAACTTTGAGAAAGATGAGTAAATACTAGAACAAATTCGTAAACCACATGTAAACCATAATTAAAACTTAAAAATCAATTAAAGAAAGATAAAAATACCTCAATGGACAAGTTTGTGAATAAATTATGAATTATTCATTAAACAATTGCCAATGAAAACTATTTAACCTTATTAATAATTAAATATATGACAATGAAAAATATATTTTACTGTCTTGATTAGATGATATGTAAGGGGCATTTATTATTTTTAATAGAAATAATAATATGCTTTAAATGTTTATAGTCTTTTTCCTATAATTAAAATTCTATGAAGCTATTTTAAAGAAATTAAAATATAAAAATACATTTATTTAAATATGCTTATTAAAATGTTTTCGTAATATAACAAATTATTGGAATCAACCTAAATGTCACATAAAACAAGAAAAGTTAATTATGGCAGTCCATAATATGTAATATTAAGCCAGCATTAAAATTATAATTACATGGTAAAAATTATTATAAAACATCGAGTAAAAAGCTAGATTTGGAAATACACATGCAACTTGGTTTATACCAGAATATATGTAATAAATCCCACAGATTCTTTAAACCATTTTCCTCTCAGGATCTGAATTATTCATTACTTTGCTAAAGATACAGTAATCTAAATAGAAAAATTGAACTGTATGTAATGTAATTAGAGGCATATCAGATAGCTATTACTCTGCTCACTAAGTTCAGTACATACATTTAATATTACTGCCCAGACTAAAATAAATATGAGCACTTCCTAAAATTAATTGGCCAAAAATGATATTAAAACAATCTTAGTCAATTAAAGTAGCTAATGCGTATAGATAATTCATTGAAATCTAATTCTGCATTTTTTGAACAAGTTGAAAGTAAAAAAGAAATCCAAAAGGTAGCAGAGGAGTTTCTAAAAGCAGAGCAGCAAGTGGCCCAGATCTGACAGTTGACGTGTCTAGAGTAGGAAACTGCAGGTGAGAGGATCGTTCTGAGGAGCAGGCGTTAGAACAGCGTCCTTCAGTGAGCATTTGTGTGGACGTGGCTCTGGGAGCAGTGGGATTTGTTCTGTTTGTCTGGCAAGTGATAAAGTTTTCTGGAAGGTGATCGTTATGAGAAGGATGAGGTTGAAAAACACAATGTGAAATTAAGAATTTAAAACAATTTCCAGACATCTGCCCACATATCACAATTACTAATTTTTCTGACACTTCATTCAAATAAATGATCCAAAGAAACTAATTCTGGAAGTAAAAATCAATATTATTGACAGAAGATCAATGATATAGAAAATAAAATATAATTGTCATTTTAGGGTAGAGTATAACGAGCATGCAATTCCAAACACCTGGAGGCTAACCCAGTTTAACCGTTACCCCATGAGCAAGATTCACAGTTGTTCTAAACTTCAGTTTCTTCAACTGTAAAATAAGGCATTTGTTTTTAAGTTGTCACCAAGGTCCCTTCTATTCGTAAATTCCTATGACCATATTCCAATAGCACTCACTCCACAATTATAGAAATAATAATAGTTATTTATTGTTACTACCCACCTAAGCATGGCACAAAATATTTCCTATGCATTATTTTATTTAATTATTGTAATGACTTTATAAAATAGGTTCTATTATCAGCTGTATTTTTAATGAGAAAGTAAGGATTTACAGAGGTTAGGTAATTTGCCCAAGGTCATGTAACTGCAGTTGGCGAAGTCAGGGATTCAAACCCAACCGACTGCAAATCCCAAACTCACAGCCATTGCACAACACTTTCTCTCTATTTCTACACACTTAAGCATCCAGAGTATATTAACATCTGGTTGCAAGCATGTAAGAAATTCACTGAACTCACTCTATTTATTAAGTTATGACTTACTCTTCTTATTTTCCACAGCATCTAGTAGATTGTCTTACAGATACATACCTTTGTTGAATACACCGAAGGACAGCAATTTACTCTCCCCATACACAATTGTTGGGATCTTTAAAAAATAGTGGGG